>JAYESA010000017.1:8988648-9143648 GCA_036927795.1 Iris macrosiphon | reverse complement strand
GCCCCCATCCTGCGCATTAAATGCTGAGGTGTGCCTTGAAAGATTTGTCATCATTCTGCGCATTAAATGCAGATACGCGTCTCGAATCCTGTATGAAGAGTAACTGATGATGTGGCAGTTTGTTTGTCTTCTACGGAGCATAAAAAGCTCGCGTCTGCTTGTGTAAAACTAGGCAGCGTATTCCAGAGGCATGTCTCGAAGATCTGCCATTATTCTGCACATTAAATGCAGAGGCGTATCTCGAAGATCTGTCATTATTCTGCACATTAAATGCAGAGACGTGCCTCGAGCTCTGCCATCACTCTGCGCATTAAATGTAGAGACGTGCCTCGAGCTCTGTACGAAGAGCAGCTTTTGACGTGGCAGTCTGTTTGTCTTCTACGAAGCATAAAAAGCTCACGTCTGCTTGTGTAAAACTAGGCAACGTATTCCAGAGGCGTATCTCGAAGATCTGCCATTATTCTGTGCATTAAATGCTGAGGCGTGTCTCGATGATCTGTCATTATTCTGCGCATTAAATGTAGAGACGTGCCTCGAGCTCTGTACGAAGAGCAGCTTTTGACGTGGCAGTCTGTTTGTCTTCTGCTGAGCGTAAAAAGCTCACGTCTGCATGTGTAAAACTAGGCAGCGTATTCCCTTGTATGCGTAAAAGCAGTTTACACCAAGGAAATGGCACTAAATGACAGCCTGGGTCGCTGTGTCGCGCCATCATTATAGCCGTCGTCTGGGTAGTCGTGCAGTACTCTTTGTCAGGAGTCAGACGTCAGGTTCACTGCACGATTTGTCAGGTTCACTGTACGACTTGTCAGGTTTATTTCTGGGAATACGAAGCGTTCCTCGTACACTTTAATGCTGCATTAAAGCGGATGAGTTTAATGCCATAAAGGCGATGTAGCACCCTTTTTACGCTGAAGCAGCCTGGACATACTGCATTACGCGGATATTCCTTGAGCTTATATTTTATGCTGTGCTCAGCAAAAAAAGCTCTGTTGCACGTTGATGGCTCTGAAGTCATCTTTTTATACTGCCCAGCATCAACATGCTGCGTACAACTATCCAGCATATTTTTTATGCTTCTACAAGACCCCCTTTAAAGCTTTTAAATTCCTCGTAATTTGAAACGCTTTGAATGAAGCATAAAACGGTCAAGTCTGACACATCCTTCAAGGCTGACTTTATGGCGGAGTTATTGGGGATCCGTTGGGATTCGTTAGGCTCTCTCTTGCCTATAAAAGGCTGAGGAGTTTAACCTGTTCTTCCCATATTTCCTTCACCACACAGAGAAGATCGCCGGAGTTCGTCGGGTCAATTTGAGGAAGAAGAAGACCATGTTCTTCCAGCATGTAAGGAGCCGAAAAAGACGGCGACTTCGAGCAAATATCCTCTGCAACGATGGATCATGGAAGGATATCATAGCCTCCTTTGCTCGGGATAATCAACAACTTTGTATGGCGGTTCTTCCGGAGAGAGAAAGGGTCTCATTTGACCACACAGCTTGTAAGTTGTATCTTCTTCTGTCATTCGTGGACGAGATCAGACAAACTAGCTCTGTCCTCGAGTATTGAGTTGGGTGAAATACCTCAACTCAATCTGTCATGGCGTACGGAGCATGGGATCTACATAATTTAGGCAGGCCCAGTTTAGTATCCTCCCTCCATTTATTATTTTCTTGTTAATCAGTCGCGGAAACCGACTAACTGCTGGAGAAGATGGATGAAGATCTCCGCTCATGCGAGATCCTGACAGAATAGATCCTGGGCGTGGCCTTCCGACGATGATGAGGAAATCCTTTGTAGACGGGATTTCCCTCATATGTAATCATGAAAATGAAGAAAAAACCCTTTATAGACTGGATTTCCCTCATATGTAATCATGATTCTAAAAAAATTGTCTTCTTCTGTGCATATGATTATTTGCCATATACTTTGCTGTGAAGTCTGAATATGTGTAGCTTCGACACGTCTGGTAATTTTACGCCGACTCTGATAGAAAGAGTGCTAGGTCCCGTTCTGTCTTTTACGCATAACTAAGGATACGCAGAAAGCCGCTTAGCATTCGAGTATTCGAACTGTCCTGCTGTTAGGAATGAGGAACCGCGTAGAATTATGAACTGTCATTTCTGATAAACAGAATTCTTGTTCAGACAATCATCTTCAAGAATGATTTCTCAAAAATCCCTTTGAACAGGGCGAGAAATGGCTGTCAAAAACTGAGTCGCCATCTTGAACTGTAGATGAAATATTCAGACTGGAGTCTAGATGAACTTTCAATCGCGACCCATAGAGAAAAGTAATTTTCAATCTTGAACTCTGTATGCTTTGGGTACTTGGGATATTTTAATGTCAAGAAGGAGTATCTTCTGTGTGAACTCTTGCAATTGATCGCCTTGAGAATCGTTCGGATATACGCATATTCTGGCCTGCGTATTCTCAGATATGCGGAAAGTCATAGATCTGTGACTGTAGATGAGCATAAAATTATAAGTTCGTAGCCTCTCGAGTATAAAAGCTGCTGAGCATGAGAGCATCCGGGTGTAGAACTATAGATTTATAGCTTCTGAAACGGAAATCTTCCGAGCGTGAAGTTGTGGATCTGTTGCCTCTGAGCGTAAAAGCTACCGAGCGTGAGATCATAGATTTATAGCTTCTGACCGTAAAGTCGTAGGTTTGTAGCCGCTCGAGCATAAAATCTACCGAATATAAAAGCATCCGGGCCTAAAACCATATACTTATAGCCTGTGAGCGTAAACCCGTAGATCTGTAGCTGTCGAGCGTAGAAAGCTCCTTAGCGTAAAAAAACCACGAATCTGCTTTGCACAAAAACTTTTCGAATTCGCTGACTGTCCGCCTTCTCTGAGTAATAGGCTGACGTAGTCCCCAACCGAATATTAAATATGAGATTTGGTTCAGGATTCGAGGAGTCCATCCGAACTCTATATATACCCCAAGTTTTCAGAGAAATTTTTTTTATCCGTCTTTTGCAAAAGAAAGCCTTCGACTGTTCGAGTTTTTTCCTTCGTCTCCTCTCCGAGCATTCAGAGCTTTCATCAATGGCCCCGAAACCGATCTCTTCCTCTAAGGAAAAAAAGATCGACTCTTCTTCTCGCTCTTCTGCTCAAGCGAGAGCGACTTTCGTCGGGCAAGGCGAGCTTCATTCTGAGCGAACTGTCCTGCCGACGAGCCGTGCACTCGGCCTTAAAGGTAGAGCTTTTGGGACGAAAAAGAATGACTGAAATCCTTCGCACACGTTGTACGTGAACGCGTTAGGTCATCTTCTGTGCTGATAGCCTCTTCGAAAAAGATGATGCATAGAGATGTTTCATCTTTTACCCCCATATTTCTAATGTGTCAGCGCAAAAACTCCATATTTTCGCAATCGGGCGTAAAAGCTTTGACTGTCGAAACTTGGCGTATACCATAAAATTTGAGTGTTACTCAGGGATGGAAATTTTGGCATAATAACTCAAATTTTGGCAGTCTGGCATAAAACACAGACTGTCGAAACTTTGCGTATAATGCCAGTCTTGAATTTTACGCCTTGGAACGGGATTCCAGCATAAAAGATCAAGTTTTTACAGTCTTGGCGTAAAGCACAGACTGTTGATTTTTGGCATATGCTGCAAGATTGTCTAGTATAGAAACTGACGTGTCTTTCTTGCATTTTGCAATTAACTTGCATGCGTCTCCGTTGGCTGAGGTGATGGGTTCCGTTGCCGGGATGCTGCACTCCAACTACCTGGAGGATTTGTCCCACGTGATATTTTCCATCTCTGGACCCCAATATCCTGAAGAAAGGGGAATCCTGATATCGGCTCAAGACGAGTGAACGCTGTTGAACATGATCAACGGAGAGCCCCTGACGTACATAGACGGAGACCAACACATAAAGTTGGCTTTCTTTTTTGGGGACATGATTGACAATCAGTCCCAGACGAAGCCTAAGAAAGAACTCTGGGTTTTCCCTGCTAGGGGCTTGGTTTTGTATCTGCCCAAGATGCTGAGAGACTATCCCATCTCTACATTCTTCCATGCTACACATCCCAGGAGGATGTCGTGGACGCTGACTCCCGATCTTCACGGTCGGGCGGGGAAGATATTTTATCTGAAAGGAGCTGACCAGGGGTCGTTTGTCAGCCATCCTTCTGGCTCTGTGATGCCGTTTAGGGGACTATACCCGGGCAGTGTTCCGAGTAAAGACAGTTTAGTGCTCCAGTCGGTCCAATTATCGACTTTCTGCAATGATTTCATGGGGCACGGGGGAGTATACCCTAAGGTGAACCCTCAGACAAGTAGGTGGATCACCCCTACAAATCTTCGATGGGCTCACTTAGCTGAATGGGCCCTGAAGCATTTTCAGACCGAGCTTGAGAGCATTGGTCTGTACGAAGCTGTGAGTGCTACCAGTGTTGGATTACCTCTCAACCCCAACCTGTTTCTGGCACTGATGGAGCGATATATCTCGCTCACCGGGACTTCGCCACTCCACTGGGGGAGTTGGGATTGGCCCTCCACGAGATGGCAGAGATCTCGAGACTGCCGATGGAGGATACTCCATATGAAGAGTATGTTCCCATGAACCGGGATTTAGGGGATTCAGACCCTCGGGTAGTAGCCGTGTACCAGGAGCTGATGTGCCACTACCTCGCTTGTACCACTTTTTATGGTGAGCCTTCAGATTTGGCTCACACCAATAAATGGGCGTCCTACCTCTTCTTTCACCAGGCCAGGACCGCTAAGCCGGAGAAGGTCTTGGATACGAAGGATCATCCTTTGAATTTTCTGAGCGTGCTTAGTGCTCAGGTAGTCGACGATCTCATGGAAGACGCTGGGGCTCCGGACCAGATCCTCGACGATGGGATAGGGAAATATCCTGCAGGTACTAAGGCCTACAGTTATTTGAGGCATTACCTCAGGCCTCTGTCCAAAGAAGCTCAACTGACTGGCTTCCTCTCCATATGGCTACGCCGACTGGTGGTGCCCGGGATTGCATCTGCGGACCACATTCACCGTAACACGCTATGGCCTGCAGTGCGTCTGGTGTTCTGAGCAAGACTGGGCTTGCTCCCTGCCATGGTGTGCCGCATATAAGCTGGCCTGAGGGCCATGACTGATGGGCTGCTCGACGATGAAACTCGGCGTGATAGCTTTCCCAGGGTAGAATTACCATACCTGTATTTGATGGGATGGTTAATTCTCCATAACCCCAGGGTGATATCTCCCGGCTCTGGCAGTAGTTCGAGGGTTAGTTTCTTGTTGAACTACAAGAATTTCTCCTGGAATATGACTACAGTTTTTGACTGTCGGCGGGTGCTGAACTTCAGTCACAGCTGGAAGCTTTTCTGCACTGTCCCCTCTGTACATCTCAATCAACAGGGGATTAGACTTCAGGATATGGGCGACGAAAAGACCCTTCTTTCTCCTGAGGCTTTTAATTGGTTGGTCTGCATTAGACCTTCCCATTTACTGTATAGAAGTGAAGTCCATTGCTTCTTTGAGCCCTAGCTGCCTAGTCGGTTTGCCAGGCAATTCGGGTACGACCAGTTGCACGTGGGCAATGCCGTCACCAGCTTCAGGTCCAGAGGCGGACTCATTGAGGGAGCGAGAGGATGGCGATACTTCATCATGGGTTGCACTGGAGCAATCTTTACCGTGCCCGTCATTTCACTCTCCACGGAGCTGCGCATTCTCCACTCGTATGCCCAGTTCTATGTGGCAACCAACACCTTCCATCGCGATTTTGATATGCATAAAAGTTTTAGGGTGCCCTCTTCCAAGCCTAGGGGAAGATTCAAAATACCCTCAGTCTCTTCTAACGAGGGTGAAGATTCTGTCAATCCAGATGAGCCTCTGTTGGCGGTACCGAGGGGTAAAATACCTTCGCCTGCAGGGCCTCTAGTAATCTCTGGGAAGCGAAGGGCTCCTGCTCCGAAGGAGACTTCCCCTTGCAAGAGGAAGAAGAAGACGGTTCCTCGTCCTCTCCGGATTCCAGGCAATAAGGCTCCTAGAAGTGAGCTTGCTTCTTCCCCCGTTGGGGATGATTCTTGGATTGGAGGTTCCTCGCCTTTTACAGAGGGAACCTCTACAGTTTCGGCTGGCGGTGCCAGAGAATCTCTGCTGGAGGCTGCTGTCGCTATTACCGCTTCAGGTAGTTGAACGAGTTCGCCTTCGGGGCTGAGCCGAATAAGGATATCTTTATCCAAATCAGTATCGGGAGAAACCACTGCCGTGTCTGTAGGTGCACCCAGCGAGATTCCACCTGGAACCTCTAGTGGATCTGGGCGAAGATTTGGAAGAGTACCTACCGATGTCAGTTAGCACACCCCCTTCTCCAGGTATGACAGCTTGCCTAGCATCATTAAGAAATAATTTAGCTGTACTGGCCACAGACGCGACATATACACCATCGGCCATAGGTAAATATCGTCTTTACGCCTCTTTTTAGAAAAGTTAACATCATTTCGATATTAACTTCCTTTTGTCTTCTTTTCAGGGGAAGACAGCTTCGGGGAGGACAGTGTTGACGCATCTTTTAGCTCTGTTTCAGCTCCTGGTGACGATATGGAGGTGCCCAACTGTCACGCCCCAGTCCCAAAATACCGAGGGACCGGACGCGTGTCAATGGCCAGCAGTACGCACCGATGGACCAACTCAATATAATGGATCCAACAGGGCATACTTAAGCTGTAAAACAAGTCTACGACAATCATGGTACAACTAATCTCATCCACACAAGACATAAAACATGATCCACAGAATAAATAAGGAATGTAAATCATCATCCAGTCTCACAAAGTACTTCGGGAACAACCCGATAAATATCTAGTACAATGGTTCAACAGCCCAGAAAGTAAAAGACTGAAATAAAGAAATGAAAGCTGAGCATGAACATGGATGCTCAAGAGAAGTCTTCAGCTAAGACCTCGTCCTCAGATGGTGGTACAACTCCTGGATCAGCTCCTGCTCCAGTCCCGTAGATCTCGGGATAAACCACGTCTGCAAAATCTGGGGAACAAAATCCGGATCCAGGTCCTCAGGGGACATAGCAAGGTACAAGAAAGCTCATGCCAATAAATACAGATAAGCAGTGCAGCAAATAAATAACTAAATAAACAATAGGGTAAATAAGTAACCATCTAAGTGTAAATGCAAGTGAGAGCATCACTAGTCTCAGGCTGAGCCACTACAAGCTCTGTGTCGGGGAGCCGGTAGCGGTAATAACCGGTAGTGGGTCAGGCTCTGCTACGAGAACCTGCGACCTCTCAATAATAGAAGATATACATAAATACAGCCTGTAGCCTGTGTGTCTCTCCCCACCCCATGTAACCACGCATATCATGACCACAACGTCTCATGCCCATGTCAAGCGCGATCATAGCTAAATGCAACCAGTCATAAGTATCTAATAATATAATGTCCATGTCCTGTATCCTATACAGAATCACCACGAATATCTCGGGAAAATCCTGTCTCATGAATAGTGTCAAGTGTCCTGGGTCATAGGGTACTTGATAAGACAAGTACGAGAATATAAAATGTCACGGATGTCCATCTCTAGATGACCGTACCCAACACTGCGTATAGTGTCGGCACCCGACTGATAATCGGACGCTAAGTATGTCACACGGTCCTAGGTTGAGCATGCACAGCATTATATATAAAGCAAGGAAAAATAGATAACTAAACTGCATAGATTGGCAAGGTACACTTGCCTGATGTCCGAGTATCAACAACTGTCCTGGTATCTGTGGATCCGGTGGGAACTACTCCAAAAGCTGTAATAAATATCACCAACAGTCTCAGAAGATGTCAAATAGCTGGAAATGCCTGTCCTTACGTCCAATTTGGACACAGGGGCAAAAAGGTCATTTTCGGGCCAAAGCGGGTTCCATATGTGGGCCCACTTTGCACCGAAAAGCGCGTCAGGGTCAAGGGTCTCCAAATTCTGCAAACTCAGTGTCTACAAGTCAGGAACGATGATACGAACCCAACGGAACTTCCAGAATTGGATTCCGATGAGCCGATCACAAAATCACCCGTCAAGTGGAGCCTGTGGGGCCCACGATACGTGATTTTGTCAACGTCCTCAGAATCGAACCAAACTTGGCTCACAGGACCAGCGTATTACTACGGATCCGTTGGCGCAAGTTTCGTCTCGATCCGACGTGTGTACACGAAGTTACAGCGTGTTTCAGAATCGACGGATACGGGGTGTCGTCGGCGGATACGCGTTGATTCCGGGGTGCACGCACCTCCAAATCGACTTCTGCGAAAACCCACACGACCGTATCAACGTCGCGCACAGTTTGGTAAAGACCGCGTGCGACCAAGTCGTCCCGATTGGCGGGGCGGACTCAGTTTCGAGGTGAAACAGGGCGTTGTTTCTTCCTGTTTTGGATCGCGGTGTACGATCACTACAGGACGCGCTGCACCGAGCGAGTTGCACGGGCACCGAGAGGGTTATACAGTCTACGCATAGCAATCGACGGAATTGAAAACGGAGTTGCGAGGCGAGGGGAAACGGTACCTGAACAGGGCTCCGTAAATCTGTTTTTCACGTGTCCGAGAGTCCAAATTGCGTCCTGGTCGAGAATCGACTGCGTCCGCGTGCCTGTCGTGTCCCCTTGACACGAGCCGAGTCAGGATCGGAGCGACTGCCTAGGTTGCTGGTGGCGAACCGTTCCTGTCTGCGGAGGGAGGCTCGTCGGCTGCTGTTCCCCGCGGCGAGTCGGGGTCGGCGGTGAGTCGCAGCGCCGGAGTCGGCTGCGAGTGTGGTGGTCGACGAGGGGGCTGGAACTCGGGGGCGAGCGGGGCCGGGTGGTCGCGGTTGGAGTGGGCTTGATCGACGACAGCGCCGGAGTAGGGGTCGTCGACAGCTCCACGGATGACTGGGCGGTGGCGGCGCTCGAACGGACGACTGGGCGGCGGAGTCGAGGGGTGGTCGACGCCTAGGGGAACGGATGGAAGGTGGAGGAGTCGTCGGCTGACTAGGGTTCCGGTGATGAGGGTCTGCAGAGTTTTGCGGCGGCGGCGGCAGCACGGAAGACGAGGTATAAATAGGCATGCACAGTGATTCCGATGGGGGCTTCACTTAGGGTTTCGATTAGGGTTTCGGGTCGGGTTGCTGGATCCGACCCGACCCGACCCACTACAAGGGGTTGGCTTGGCTCAGCTTAGCCGCGGTTTGGTTCGGTCAACGGTTGGTTTAATCTGGGTTTAGATTGGTTCGGGTTGGTTCCCAATCTAAATAGCTAAAGGTCCTCGATACGTTGCTCCGGTGTCCAATAAATTCACCGAAAAATGCCATGCGTCCGGTTTTCCATTATACACAATAAATTTTTACTTCCAGAATATTTTAACTCCATTAAGTCACACTAAAAATTATTTAACCCAAATCACCTTAGCTGTAAATTCCGGAAGAACACCAAAAATACGGGAAAAATTGTATTAAACTTTATTTCTGAAATTTAGGGTGTTTACAATCTTCCCTCCTTAAAAGGATTGCGTCCTCGCAATCAAAGAATAAGCTTTTAAAGAAAGAGTTATGGAAATACAAGGTTGCTTAGTTTACAACTGCCTCCTCGAACAAGTGGGGGTAACGCTGACGCATACTATCTTCTCGTTCCCAAGTTGATTCGCCTGGTGAATGATGTTTCCATGCTACTCGGACTAGTCTGATTGTCTGTCCCCGCAATGTCTTCTCACTGACGTCGAGGATGCCAACTGGTTGTTCCTCATATCTCAAACTCGGGCCTACTGCGATCTCTGAATGGTCGACTACGTGACTTGGGTCGGTCACGTACCTTCGCAGCTGTGAGACGTGGAACACGTCATGCACTCCCTCTAAGGATGGAGGTAATGCAAGACGATAAGCCACCTCACCAACGCGCTCTAGGATGTCAAATGGCCCAATATACCTTGGGCTCAGCTTGCCTCTGCTCCCGAATCTGATAGTACCACGAGTGGACGAAATCCTCAAGAATACGTGATCTCCTTCCTTGAACTCTAGGGGACGCCTGTGTGTATCTGCCCAATGCTTCTGTCTGTCCTGAGCTGCTCGTAGATGATTCTGTATCTGCTTCACCTTCTCCACTGTCTGCGTTACCAATTCTGGTCCCAGTATTTGACGTTCACCAACATCACTCCAACATACTGGCGATCTGCACTTCCTTCCGTATAAAGCTTCAAATGGCGCCATCTGGATGCTGGCCTGATAACTGTTATTGTAGGAGAACTCTACTAAGTGCAAATGATCTTCCCAAGATCCTCCGAAATCTAGCATACATGATCTCAACATGTCCTCTAATATCTGAATGGTGCGCTCCGATTGGCCATCTGTCTGCGGGTGGTATGCCGTGCTGAACTTGAGTCTGGTGCCCAGACTCTCTTGCATGCTTCTCCAGAAATGAGATGTAAATCTCGAATTTCGATCTGATACGATACTAACAGGTACTCCATGTAATTTGACGATTTGTCGCATATACATGTCAGCTAGTACCTCTGTGGATTGTCCAACTCGAAATGGCAAGAAGTGTGCCGATTTAGTGAGTCGATCCACGATCACCCATACCGCGTCTCTTCCGCTGGGGCTCTTCGGAAATCCTGTGACAAAATCCATCGTGATGTGCTCCCACTTCCATTCCGGTATCGGGAGCGGTTGTAACATACCTGCAGTTCTCTGATGCTCGGCCTTTACTTGCTGGCAGACTAAGCATTTGGCCACAAATCTCGCGATCTCTCTCTTCATTCCATGCCACCAGTAATACTGTCTCAAGTCTCGGTACATCTTGGTTCCTCCTGGGTGAACAGAGTACATAGAGCTATGTGATTCGGTCATTAACTCCTGTCTCAATTCTCCATTTGGAACATACAAGCGGTTTCCAAATCTCAATGTCCCGTCTTCGTGAATGCGAAGTCCTGTCTGAATACCTGCTTCTGTCCTTTCTTTGAGTCTTCGGAATCTAGCATCGGTGGGCAATGCTTCTTTAATCTTCTCCACGAGTGATGACTGAATCTCAAGGTTAGCCATCAAGCCATTCTGTCCCGGTACGATAACCTCTATCTATAGCTCCTGTAAGTCCTTCAATAACTCGGGCTGCATTGTCAAGAAATAAGCCGTAGGCTTCCTGCTGAGTGCATCTGCAACAACATTCGCCTTTCCCGGATGATACTGCAGATCTATGTCAAAATCCACCATTAGTTCTAGCCAGCGTCTCTGCCTCATGTTAAGCTCCTTCTGAGTATACACATACTTTAGACTCTTGTGATCAGTAAAGATTTCTACCCTCTCTCCATAAAGGTAGTGCCTCCATATCTTTAATGCAAATATTACTGCTGCTAGCTCCAGATCATGCGTGGGGTAGTTCTTCTCATGGTCCTTCAACTGTCTCGACGCATAAGCAATGACTTTGCCATGTTGCATCAAAACACATCCTAGTCCACTGCCTGATGCATCACTGTAAACAACAAAACCTCCTGACCCTGAAGGAAGAGTCAAGACAGGTGCTGTTGTTAATCTTCTCTTCAGTTCTTCAAAAGCCTTCTGGCAGTCTTCTGTCCATACAAACTCCTGATCCTTTCGTGTTAGCTTTGTCATTGGTTCTGCAATCCTTGAGAAATTTTCTACGAACCTTCGGTAATATCCCGCAAGTCCGAGGAAACTTCTCACCTCTGCTACTGATGTAGGTGTAGGCCAAGTCTCTATCGCCGCAACTTTCTCTGGATCCAC
This sequence comes from Iris macrosiphon, assembly GCA_036927795.1. Classification (NCBI taxonomy): domain Eukaryota; kingdom Viridiplantae; phylum Streptophyta; class Magnoliopsida; order Asparagales; family Iridaceae; genus Iris; species Iris macrosiphon. The sequence goes on along the minus strand of JAYESA010000017.1, from coordinate 9,131,924 downwards.
TGAAAGTCCTTCTCCTGATATGATGTGTCCCAAGAAAGGCACTTTGTCCATACAGAACTCACACTTACTGAGCTTGGCATATAACTTCTCATGTCTCAAGGTCTCTAACACGATTCTAAGATGCTCCTCATGCTCTTCAGGGCTCTTGGAATATATGAGAATGTCGTCGATGAATACCACTACGAATTTATCCAAGAATTGGTGGAAGACCCTGTTCATTAAGCTCATGAACACTGCTGGCACGTTGGTTAAACCAAACGGCATCACCAGGAACTCATAATGCCCATACTTCGTCCTGAAAGCTGTCTTCGGGATGTCTTCCTTCCTCACCTTGATCTGATGATAGCCGGATCTAAGGTCAATCTTCGAGAATACCCTTGCACCACTTAATTGATCGAATAGATCATCAATGCGTGGTAAGGGATACCTGTTCTTGATGGTGACAGCATTTAGTGCCCGGTAATCAATGCACAACCGTACTGTTCCATCCTTCTTCGGCACAAATAAGATGGGTGCTCCCCAAGGTGAAACACTGGGGCGAATGAAACCCTTCTCCAAAAGATCATCTACCTGTTCCTTCAACTCCACTAACTCCTTAGGTGCTAGCCGATAAACAGATGAAGTGATTGGCTCCGCTCCTGGAGTTAAGTCTATTGTGAATTCTATTTCCCGATCAGGCGGTAAACCTGGAAGATCATCAGGAAATACATCCACAAATTCTGATATGACTCTCGGGTAAACTGTCTCCTCTTCTACAGATAATACCCTAAGAGTAGGCTGAACTCCTTGCTCTACTGCTCCTCGGAGAAACTCAAATTCTGGGTGTCCTGGCGGTCTAAATATAACCCGCCCAAGTCGGCAATCAAGAGTCGCATGGTACTGACTTAACCAGTCCATACCAAGTACGACATCATAATCTGGCATGGAAAAGATTAGAAATTGAGCTCGCATCTCTCGGCCACAAACTACTACAGAACATGATCTACAGACATCACTAACCGGAATAATACCGCCTCCCGTAAGAATCCTCTTCATCTTCGGAAGGGGTGCGGTAGCTACTCTATGGGTGGCTACAAAGCTAGCTGCTATAAATGAATGCGATGCTCCAGAATCAAATAAAGCTACTGCAGGTAATGAAGCTACTAAAATAGTACCTGCAATGACCTCGCCTGCTGTAGCCTCCTCCTCAACAGCTAATGGGAAAGCCTGTCCTCTTCCCTGAGCTGGACCTCTCTGCTGCTGCTGCTGCTGCTGGAATAGGGCTGCCTGTGGTGCCAGTGGTGGTCTCTGATGATTCCCCCCTGGGGCTGGTGGTCTGACCCCACCAACTCCTGTCTGCTGGCCTCCTGCTGCTGGATAAGCTGGTCGTGGTGCAGGTAACGCTAGTCTTGGTGCTCCGTCTCGGCGTTCAGTACAGTCCCTGGAAAAGTGCTGGTTGGATCCGCAGCTCAAACACAGTCCCAACTTACGCCTGCATTCCTTCTTAATGTGTCCTACCTTGCCGCAGTGGTGACAAGTAGGAAGAGGTCTGTCTCTCTGTGCTGCTCTATCTGGCATACCCCTTTGGGCTCGCTTTGCTGAATCCCCCTGTGCTGGCCTGGATGGTGTTGATGTGATAGGCCTCTTCAGATTAGATTCCCTCCTGGTGACGCGCTCCAAGCGTCGGGCTGCTGCAAGGACATCGGTATAAGAGGTAGGTGCTACCGTACCAATCACTTTCTGAAGCTCGAACTTCAAGCCGTCAAAGAACTTCTCTGCTTTTTCTTCCTCCGTTGGAATCAGTGTTGGGGCAAAGCGGCTCAGGCGAATAAATTCCGCATTGTATTCCTCTACTGACATGCTGCCTTGGATAAGGCGGTTGAACCTGTCTCTGAGCTCTGACCGTGCAATGGCTGGAATGTACATCTCTTGGAAGAGTCTGGAGAACTCTTCCCATGTGACTCGGTCCTGTCCAAGCCTCCTTTCTTCTGCTAACCACCAGTGATGCGCATTATCAGTCAACTGCATTCTGACTGCAGTCATCCACTTCTCTCTTGGAAGTTCAGCGGCTTCCAACTGATGCTGAATGTTGGTGAGCCACTCATGAACTTCCGTTGGCCCTTCTTTACCTGAAAACGTGCGAGGCTTGAGATGACGGAAATCGGTGATAGATCCCGTCGATGTTCTCCTCGCTGCCGGATTTGCCTGCTCCATTGCGGATACCAGGCTGGTCCTCAGATACTCGGCCTCCTGCCGATGAGCCTCTTGCTGAACTTGCTGCTGTGCTTGCATCATAGCATACATCATCTGGAACATTTGTTGTCCGTCCATGGCTTGTCCTGACGGGAATACTGGCATCTGGGGAGTGAACTGAGGTGGTGGTGGAATATCATCTCTCCGGAACCTTGGATTAGGCTGCCCGGTTTGATCACTCTGCGATGCTTGTCCACCATCCCCTGGTGTCACTCCGTCTCCATAAGTAACCACAGCGTCGTGTGGTGTCTCCAAAGGGATATCATCTCTGTTCCCGGAATCCATTGCTCTGCAATCAAAAGATAAACTATGAGAACGCTCAGAGGAATCAATACAGGATGCAGTTCAAGTAACAAATTTCGAGATCGATATAGTGTTCAACAACTGGTTAAATAATGGATGAGATCCTATAGTTCATACTATCCTTAGGGCAGGCTGGTCCGGTCCCTAAGTTGAAACCGAACTATTTAGTCGTAGACCTGTATGGGCCACCAGAAAAACTATGTCACGCCCCAGTCCCAAAATACCGAGGGACCGGACGCGTGTCAATGGCCAGCAGTACGCACCGATGGACCAACTCAATATAATGGATCCAACAGGGCATACTTAAGCTGTAAAACAAGTCTACGACAATCATGGTACAACTAATCTCATCCACACAAGACATAAAACATGATCCACAGAATAAATAAGGAATGTAAATCATCATCCAGTCTCACAAAGTACTTCGGGAACAACCCGATAAATATCTAGTACAATGGTTCAACAGCCCAGAAAGTAAAAGACTGAAATAAAGAAATGAAAGCTGAGCATGAACATGGATGCTCAAGAGAAGTCTTCAGCTAAGACCTCGTCCTCAGATGGTGGTACAACTCCTGGATCAGCTCCTGCTCTAGTCCCGTAGATCTCGGGATAAACCACGTCTGCAAAATCTGGGGAACAAAATCCGGATCCAGGTCCTCAGGGGACATAGCAAGGTACAAGAAAGCTCATGCCAATAAATACAGATAAGCAGTGCAGCAAATAAATAACTAAATGAACAATGGGGTAAATAAGTAACCATCTAAGTGTAAATGCAAGTGAGAGCATCACTAGTCTCAGGCTGAGCCACTACAAGCTCTGTGTCGGGGAGCCGGTAGCGGTAATAACCGGTAGTGGGTCAGGCTCTGCTACGAGAACCTGCGACCTCTCAATAATAGAAGATATACATAAATACAGCCTGTAGCCTGTGTGTCTCTCCCCACCCCATGTAACCACGCATATCATGACCACAACGTCTCATGCCCATGTCAAGCGCGATCATAGCTAAATGCAACCAGTCATAAGTATCTAATAATATAATGTCCATGTCCTGTATCCTATACAGAATCACCACGAATATCTCGGGAAAATCCTGTCTCATGAATAGTGTCAAGTGTCCTGGGTCATAGGGTACTTGATAAGACAAGTACGAGAATATAAAATGTCACGGATGTCCATCTCTAGATGACCGTACCCAACACTGCGTATAGTGTCGGCATCCGACTGATAATCGGACGCTAAGTATGTCACACGGTCCTAGGTTGAGCATGCACAGCATTATATATAAAGCAAGGAAAAATAGATAACTAAACTGCATAGATTGGCAAGGTACACTTGCCTGATGTCCGAGTATCAACAACTGTCCTGGTATCTGTGGATCCGGTGGGAACTACTCCAAAAGCTGTAATAAATATCACCAACAGTCTCAGAAGATGTCAAATAGCTGGAAATGCCTGTCCTTACGTCCAATTTGGACACAGGGGCAAAAAGGTCATTTTCGGGCCAAAGCGGGTTCCATATGTGGGCCCACTTTGCACCGAAAAGCGCGTCAGGGTCAAGGGTCTCCAAATTCCGCAAACTCAGTGTCTACAAGTCAGGAACGATGATACGAACCCAACGGAACTTCCAGAATTGGATTCCGATGAGCCGATCACAAAATCACCCGTCAAGTGGAGCCTGTGGGGCCCACGATACGTGATTTTGTCAACGTCCTCAGAATCGAACCAAACTTGGCTCACAGGACCAGCGTATTACTACGGATCCGTTGGCGCAAGTTTCGTCTCGATCCGACGTGTGTACACGAAGTTACAGCGTGTTTCAGAATCGACGGATACGGGGTGTCGTCGGCGGATACGCGTTGATTCCGGGGTGCACGCACCTCCAAATCGACTTCTGCGAAAACCCACACGACCGTATCAACGTCGCGCACAGTTTGGTAAAGACCGCGTGCGACCAAGTCGTCCCGATTGGCGGGGCGGACTCAGTTCCGAGGTGAAACAGGGCGTTGTTTCTTCCTGTTTTGGATCGCGGTGTACGATCACTACAGGACGCGCTGCACCGAGCGAGTTGCACGGGCACCGAGAGGGTTATACAGTCTACGCATAGCAATCGACGGAATTGAAAACGGAGTTGCGAGGCGAGGGGAAACGGTACCTGAACAGGGCTCCGTGAATCTGTTTTTCACGTGTCCGAGAGTCCAAATTGCGTCCTGGTCGAGAATCGACTGCGTCCGCGTGCCTGTCGTGTCCCCTTGACACGAGCCGAGTCAGGATCGGAGCGACTGCCTAGGTTGCTGGTGGCGAACCGTTCCTGTCTGCGGAGGGAGGCTCGTCGGCTGCTGTTCCCCGCGGCGAGTCGGGGTCGGCGGTGAGTCGCAGCGCCGGAGTCGGCTGCGAGTGTGGTGGTCGACGAGGGGGCTGGAACTCGGGGGCGAGCGGGGCCGGGTGGTCGCGGTTGGAGTGGGCTTGATCGACGACAGCGCCGGAGTAGGGGTCGTCGACAGCTCCACGGATGACTGGGCGGTGGCGGCGCTCGAACGGACGACTGGGCGGCGGAGTCGAGGGGTGGTCGACGCCTAGGGGAACGGATGGAAGGTGGAGGAGTCGTCGGCTGACTAGGGTTCCGGTGATGAGGGTCTGCAGAGTTTTGCGGCGGCGGCGGCAGCACGGAAGACGAGGTATAAATAGGCATGCACAGTGATTCCGATGGGGGCTTCACTTAGGGTTTCGATTAGGGTTTCGGGTCGGGTTGCTGGATCCGACCCGACCCGACCCACTACAAGGGGTTGGCTTGGCTCAGCTTAGCCGCGGTTTGGTTCGGTCAACGGTTGGTTTAATCTGGGTTTAGATTGGTTCGGGTTGGTTCCCAATCTAAATAGCTAAAGGTCCTCGATACGTTGCTCCGGTGTCCAATAAATTCACCGAAAAATGCCATGCGTCCGGTTTTCCATTATACACAATAAATTTTTACTTCCAGAATATTTTAACTCCATTAAGTCACACTAAAAATTATTTAACCCAAATCACCTTAGCTGTAAATTCCGGAAGAACACCAAAAATACGGGAAAAATTGTATTAAACTTTATTTCTGAAATTTAGGGTGTTTACACCAACTTTGAAGAGGAAACATTTTTGGGTGCCGGCTCGCCTGAAGTGGTTCTGGTATCTCAAGAGAAGGATGAGCCTGTCATTGCTACAATGTCTCCTTTGAGTACGCCGGTCACTTCGTCCGGTGTTGGCGCATCTTCTTTTGTCGCACCACCTGTTGAGGCGACGGCTATGGCAACATCGTCTGTGGTCGTTCCTGGAGGAAGGTTCACCAATATTGTAGCCACTCCCAGCGTACATTCGGATCTAGCCCTACTGACCGAGCAGTATACTGGTATCTTCTACACCACCATGAAAACGTTGATATCAATGGTGTTGGAGAAGAATCTAAGCTTTGAGGCTCTGAGGAGGTCGTCTAAGTTCGCGATAGTGCCGATCAGAGACTTCAATGACTCTGCGATAGCTGACACACTGGAGGAGATAGTTAATGGTTTGGAGCAACCCATTAACGAATATCTGCAGCTATCTCGAGGCAGCATTGGCGACCTGGTCCAGGCTGAATATGACTTCTCAACTGTGCAGCTTACTGAACAGATGGCAGGCCTAAATAAATTCATCCAGACACATCAGCAAGAGATGGATGAAGAAAAAGCTGTCTTGGAGGAGGTCATTCCTCTTCAAACGAAGTGCCAGGCCGAGCATGAAGAGAATGTAGCGAGGGTCCACAAACTGGAAGGAAAACTCGCTCAGCAAAGGAGTGGGCTTCTCAGTCGTCGGAAGCTCTAGATGTGGTTAATGGTCGAATGGGCCTAGCTCAACAGAACTTGGCGCGTGCAGGAGTTGCCCGTGCTGGTTTTGTTCAGGCTAGATCCGAATTGTTCCTCTTGAGCAATGACGAGGCACGGCTGGAGCGGGCCCGCGCTATTGTTTTGAGCTCTAGGACTGAGAAGATGACCGCGCTGGCGCAGCAGATTTGCGACCTGATCGCTCCTCCCAAATAATGTACTTTTTTGCTTTCCAATGTAATTTGGCTCTTTCTGGGAATAATAAAGAGGCTTTCATCTGACTTTATGGACCCATTATTTTGGAATATAAATGACAGGTTTGGGTGAAAGTGATATCAGAGGTAATATGGACGTGATATACTCTCGGTAAGTTTTAGTAGGACATATCTATTCAGAGGTTATATGGACATGATAGAATAAGCTTCAGCTAAAATTTGTACACAAAACACTATCAGAGGTAATATGGACGTGATAGGTCTTGAAGTTCCAAATTAGTTAAATATATCTATTCAGAGGTTATATGGACATGATAGAATACGATCCAACTAGTTTCATTTTGGAAGTAGTTTTGTCAGAATAAGATTTTTGCCATATTCCACTTAAGCAAAGGAGGTTAAGCATAGTACCTCTTTAGGAATTTGCCATTGATAGGAGCCATCAATAAGTCTCCGTTAGGCTTGGCTAACCTGTAAGCGCCGTTTGAGAAAGTCGTCTCGATCACATAAGGGCCTTCCCATTTGGCCTGGAATTTACCCTTACTACTGTGAGTAAGAATCATCGGCCTTCTCACAGCTAAAACTAGCTCGCCGACTTTGAACACTCTTTCCTTTACTTTTTGGTTAAAAGATCTAGAAATGCGTGCCTGGTAGAACGCGATGCGTTGTTGAGCTTGGAGGCGTTTCTCGTCTAATCCTTCTAACTCTTGAAGCCTTAACAGGTCATTCTTTTCTTGAGTCAGCTCATTAGCCACTGCTATCCTGAGTGACAGAATTTGGACTTCGATTGGGAGAACTACTTCACTTCCGTAAACCAATAAGAATGAGGCGCATCCTGCCGGTGCTTGTACCGTTGTACGGTATGCCCAGAGATATTCTTCTATCTTCTCATTCCAATCCCTCTTGTTCGAAGAGACAAACTTTTTCAAGAGCTTGATAATGGTTTTGTTGAAAGTTTTCGCCAAACCATTAGCAGCAGGATTATATGTCGTAGAGGCCATATTTTGTATCCAATTTTTATCGTAAAATCGATGAAACGCTTGGCTGATAAACTGAGGTCCATTGTCATGAATTATCTTTCGGGGTATCCCAAAGCGATAAATGACATGATGTTTGATGAAGATGATCACATTGGATGCCTTCACCTCAGCAAAAGGGATCGCCTCTGCTCATTTGGAGAAATAATTCGTGATGGCCAGTATGAACCGGTGACCTCTAGAAGAAGACGGGTGAATAGGACCAATGATATCCATACCCCATGCTTTGAAAGGCCAGGATGCAATCGTAGGATGTAGATGTTCAGGAGGTTGATGGATAAAGTCTGCGTGGACCTGACAGGCTCTGCATTATCTTGCATACTTTATTGCATCTGTGATCATAGTAGGCCAGTAATAGCCCATTCTCTTGATACGATCCTGTAGCTTAGGACCGGGTTGATGCACTACGCATATGTCGTTGTGAGCTTCATGGATAATCCGCCATGCCTCGTCATCGGAGAGATATCTTAATAGTAGTCCGTCGTAGGTCCGGCGATATAGACACTGTGAAGATGCATCAAAATAGAAGCGTAATGATCGTCTTTTGACGGATACTGCTTCTTTAGGGTCCTCAGGCAAGATTTCGTATGCTACAAAATCTATAAAAGGACTTGTCCAGTCTCTCTTGGGAGGATTGATGTTCACATTGTAGCTGCGTTCTATGTGAAAGTTATTTTTTGCACGGAATAAATCTCTGTTAAGAAGGATCACCGAATTCTGCCTTCTTATAGGAGTAGCTAAATCTGCAGCTAGACTGGCTAGGGCATTAGCTTCCAGATTCAGAGATCGAGGTACATGCTCTAGGAAGAATCCTTTGAAGGTCATGGCTATCTCGACCGTTGCTCGGTGATAGGGGATGAGGTCTGGATTCCGGACTTCATATATTCCTCTGAGTTGATTGACGATCAGCAGAGAATCACCGAAAGCTTCCAGGGACTCAACGCCCAATTCTTTAGCGGCTTGGAGGCCGATTAGTAGAGCGTTATACTCCGTCACATTATTAGAACAGGGCTCGCTAAGAGAATATGCTCAGTAGATGACGAGTTTATCAGGAGTAACCAGGACAATCCCTACTCCTGAACCTACGTTTCTCCTAGGACCAGTCCTGGAGGCCCCATCGAAGAATAGTTGCCATGCATCACCTTCTATTATGGAATTACATTCTACAACTTCGTCGGGAATGTCCTCGTACAATTTGGAAGTCTCCGGGATTGGATGAGCAGCTAGGAAATCAGCCAATGCTTGGCCTTTGATGGACTTCTGAAGGACGTACACCATGTCATACGGTGTTAATAACATCGCCCAAGTCGCAAGTCGAGAATTAAAATACTTGGCTTGTTCATCAGTACCCGAAGAGGATTGATCCTGGAGATGACATGGATGGTTTGGCCTGTGACATAGTGTCACATTTTCTGAATAGCGAACATCAGAGCCAAGAACTCTTTCTCCACTGGATTGTACCGGTATTCGGCTCCGACCATCGTTCTACTCAGATAGTAGATAGCCTGTTCATGACCCACATCGTTCTTTTGTGCGAGAAGAGCTCCCAGAGAATGATCCATTGCTTAAACATACAGCAAGAATGGTCTTCCTATGACGGGAGGCACCAGAACTGGCGGAATAGTGAGGTAGCGTTTGATATCATTAAACACTTGCTGATAGGCTTCGTCCCATATGAAGGATACACCTTTCTTCATGAGACGAGAAAAAGGCTGACATCTCCCAGAGAGGTTGGATATGAATCTCCGGATATAAGCCAGACGACCTTGAAATCCCCTGAGTTATATGAGATTACGGGGCGGTCGCATTTCTAAGATGGCCTTGACTTTATCAGGGTTCACTTGAATGCCTTTGACGGTAATGACAAATCCCAGGAATTTGCCACTAGATACACCCAGAAAGGACTTTATAGGATTCATTTTGAGTTGATGTTGGCGCATCAATTCAAATACTGTCTTCAAGTCTTGGATGTGATTATCCTTGAGGCGGCTTTTGACAGCTACATCGTCTACGTAACATTCTACTATTTTGCGCAAATGCTCATGGAATATGTTACTTATAGCCCGTTGGTACGTAGCCCCGGCATTCTTTAATCCGAAGGGCATGACCGTATAGCAATATACCCCTAATGGCGTCCGGAAGGCAGTATGCTTCTCGTCTTCAGGATGTATCTTGATTTGATTGTATCCTGAAAATCCGTCCATGAAAGATATACGTTTAAAACTGCATGTATTGTCAATCATGATGTATATAATGGGAAAAGAAAACTCATCCTTGGGGCAGGCTGCGTTCAGATCTCGGTAATCAATGCAGACACGTACTTTTCTATTTTTTTTCATGACCGGGACAACATTGTCGACCTAGTCGGGATGTTGTTCTTCCCGGATGAAACCGCAGGCTATCAACTTCTTGATTTCAGCTTCAATGGCGTCCATCATATCCGGGCGGAACCGGCGTTGGTGCTGCTTCACAGGCTTCGAATCGGGCAATATATTAAGTTTATGAGTAGCCACCTTTGGATCAAGACCTGGCATGTCCTCATAATTCCACGCAAAGACGTCGATATATTCTTTTATCAGCTGGATAACTTCTTTCCTTTCTTCTTCGGAAAGATTATTACTGATAAATATCGGCTTTGGCGAAAGTTTATCCCCAACGTCAATCTGGATAACTTCATCTTCAGTGGGAGGTTCTCTCTGCTCGAACCAAAATTCCCATTGTGTATCCATTTGTTGAGCCCAAGAGTTATTCTCAAATGGTTCAAATTCTTGCTCGTCCGCTTCGAAAGGATCTGCTACTACCGTATTTACTGATAATGTTCGTTCGAGAGCATCAGATGAGTCGAAGGATGACGAGCTGTTTTGAACGGGAAAAAAGATATCCTTGTTTGACTCAGAAGTTGTAAGGGATGTGGTATACCCTAACCCAAAATTGGTTCATTGATAGTAGGGATTGCCGTGCAGCGGCATTCATCTGCCTTTCCCATAGTTGAGACCTGGTTTTAGCTTCAAGTTATAACCCATACTTTACATGGTCTTCAAAGCTTGCGGGCTGTATCTATGAACCTGTATTTTACCAGCATCGTCATCGAAAGAATCTTCTTGTACAGTCGGTTCGTTGCGCATGCGGCCGAAGACTATTGAATGCTGACTGCTGCGAGTAGGCGGGACAATGAAGACAGAATCCTCATGTTGTCCATATGTTATGGTGACATTGGATGATGACGCTACTTCCCACATATACGGATGATAGGAATCTATAGCTTCCAAGAATTTTTGTGCTATAGGTTCTATATCGTCACGGGAAGAGGATTCCTGGTTTGGATTTTGAGCGTCAATATACTGGAAAAGAGGATCTTTATTATCATCCGAAACCGCGTTCCTGGTTGCATTTACATTAATCGATTGACTGTTTCGCCGAAGGTTGATGACCAAGGGTAGAGGCTTCTGGTTCAAAGTGATCACTAGAGGATCACCCCCTTTTCCTGACCTGGTTTTGTTCAGGTGGATGGCCATAGGCTCTATGGCTTTTGGGCGAGTAGTCCGCCCTTTTACCTTGATTGACAGAGGTTGTTCGGCAGAGGGTTCTTCTGTCTCCCGGTGGGATTCCTTCTCTGCTTCGCCTGACACCTCTTCCATGTAGTCTTGAGAGTACAATACGGCATCAGAGTAGTAGGATTATACTCCTCTAAATGGGTTCAGGTCAGCAAACTCCATTTGTACTGTTCTTTGGACATCTACATATTTAAAGCATTGATGTAGACTCGAAGGAACGATGTTGTGGTCGTGGATCCAAGGTCTACCCAGTAGAATGTTGTAGGACACCTCTGAATCAATGACATAATATGTAGCCACTGATCTAAGGTCGTCAATCTGGATCCTCAGACGAATTTTCCCCAACGGCTTACTTTTTATGGCGTTGAAACCCACGATTGTAGTGGTGGTGTAGGCCAATTCGCTGGTAGGAATCCTCAGTGGTCTGAGCAGACTATGAGGAATGATGCGGATCGATGATCCCGGATCTATGTGAATCCGGTTGACCTCTATGGAACCGACGTATCCGGTGTAATAGAGGGGTCTGTCATGCCTATTATGCTTTAACAGCATGTCATCTTGAGTGAAAGTGATATTCGGGACCACCTCCATCACACTGTGGCACTGAGGACATTCTACGGGTTCTTCGTCAGGGGACTTGAGCTGGGTCAAGTATGCATCCGTCTGCATCAATGCTTCACTCAGGGCTTGACGAGTGTCTTGAGAGAGCCTGAGTAGTTCGAAGATGGACAACCTGGCTGGTGTATTAGCCAGTTGGGCCAGGATGTCGAAGTTGTATGGTTTCTCTAAACCTTTGTTTTGAATGTTCTTCACAGGTTTATCAAAATGCACTTCTTTTTGCTTCCCCTTGTCCGCCGAAGTTAGTCTCGAAGGACCGGCCTCTGGTATGGCGGGCTCTAGTTCTGAAGGCTTGGTAGTTGAAGCGTCTGCCGGTGCATCTTCCTGACATGCTTCATAGTCCTTGAGGTAAGCTTTTCCTGAAAGGGTTCCAGTAGCCAAGACCTCGTCTTCTGATGTCGAGTGTACCACAACCATGTGACATGGTTTACGCTTCGAGTTCTTTTTAGACTTAGTTTTAGCACCTTGAGTCTCCTCCTCGATCTCTGGCACCAGATCTGGATGAACCCACATAATCTTGCCTCGTTGGGTAGTTAGGGGTACCAGGTCACAATTTTGACCTCTAGCTAGAGGGAGATTAACGATGTTCATCGTTGTCCGGGACATAGGTGTAACACCATCCGGGACTTCTTGGGGAGGTAGATCGCCAAATTGCAGAGAGATCATATTGGTTGTGACCGTCTTCTCGCTGTTGCGCAGAGTGATGGCCTTAGCATCGATCAGCTCTTGGATCTTCCTCTTCAGTACATAACACGCCTTCGTAGGGTGGTGTATGTATCTATGGAAGATGCAGTACTTGGGGTTGTTAGTACTGCCGAATTCATTAGGCCGCTTCTCTTCAGGAAGGGTAATCTTGCCGCTTTTGACGAGACACTCGAATAAGCTTGGAATATCGTCGTCGTCGAAAGAGTATACTTCAATGGGCCTGGAAGTCCCAGGTTTCGTCTGTGTAGTTGCCGCGGTCTTTTGCCTAGACGTATTGATCACCAGAGCTTCTTTTTCTTTGGCACCACGAGGATGGTCGTTGTTGGGAGATGACCTCTTGCCTCTATCGGAGGCAGAGATCATGATGCCATTATCATGCGTCTTCCGACTGTTGTCTTCCGCAGCTACCGCTGAGATGATGAACGAGGGCCAATCATGGAACTGATATGGTCATGTGAACACCGAGATTACGGAAAGAAGGTTCTTTCTGCAAATGTCTACCAATGCCGAGTTTGGAACTCCGGGAGGCATTTGCAAAGTGGCTTGACGAAAACGTTCGATGAAGGTACGATCGTCCTCTTTTTTCCTCTGCTTTACTTCGATGAGAGAGGACATAAACATGTCCATCCCTCCTTCGTAGAATCGTGCGAAGAATAAAGCCTTGAAGTCTTCGAAGGAAGTAATGCAGTTGTCCACCAGGCTGCGGTACCACTGATAAGCCACTCCCGAGAGACAGCCCTTGAACACCCGAGTGAGAAGGGTGTCATTCCGTTGTAATAATACTGTCATCATACTGAAGTAGTTCATGTACTGACTCGGTGATGCTTTTCCCTCGAACAAATCCATAGTCTGTGGTTTGTATTTAGGAGGGAAAGGAGCCTCTTCCCAGATAGCCGGGTAAGGCTGGTTGATTCCCAATTTCTTGAGCTGATCTTTGTGCTTCAAGGCATCAAATTGGGCTTTCAACTCCTGTACTACCTGCATCGGATTTTCAGCCGGTAGCGGGACCACGGAGTGATGAGGAATCGATTGCATCGCGACTCCAACGGGAGGTAATATATTCTTCGAGTGAGAAAGCGGGGGAACTATTGACTCCTGATCTAGAGCATGCTCTTGGATCGCGCTGGATGGTGGTAAGTCCACCCCCACACGTATCTGAGTTGGAGGGACCGATGGTTGAGACATTGCAGCTGTGTGTTGAGTCAGCATCATTTGGTGCATGTTCTCCATCATGGATTGCATTTCTTTCAGTGATGTCTCCAGCATAGTAATGCGTTGCTCAGCGTTCCCGGACGAGGAAGCTTCCTCGCGTTCATCCCCAATGGCATAAACTCCCATCTCCCTGGGTGTCATTGAAAGATTCGTATAGGTCTCTGTAGAAGTTGACTCTATACTTTCGGCATCTGATTCGGGAGACTGGCGACCACCAGCATCGGAATCAAAAGAGTACGAAGCTGGTTGTCGTGACCTCGAACGAGTGTTTCAGAATACCCTAGCTTTAGTGTTCCTAAGGAGTTGGTTGAATCTCCTTCGGCTCGGAGTTCTAGAGGGATGACGGCTTGAGCTTGATCTTCCTCTAGGTATGTGTGAAGCCATGTTCACAGATGCATGTGTGGGCTCTTCTTCCTGGAAAGATGGAGAGTAGCTCAACCAGTCGAAAATCGACCGTTTTGTTTCTGAACAGCAATAATTAATTACAATCCTATGACTATTACAATAGTGCTCGTTAGGAGGCGTAATAGACATGCTGGAAGATCCCCTATCCTTGCGTTTCTGGATCAGATACTTATGCAGGTCAGGAGGATTTATAGAAGAAGAAGATGGCTTCTTCCTTCTGTTCACATTAGTGGGCATACGGATGTTGGTAACCATAGTTTTTCCTGTGCCACCCGTATACAACAGGTTGGCCATCTGAGTAGTGGATAATCCCCGAGGAGGGTGTCTTTCCGCGAATTGAGCATTCTTTACACTGAGGGACTTCTCCTGGCATAATTTGGGCTGGCGTAAAGCTGAGAAGGTCCTCAGTCGGCCATCAGCTCCTCGCGTAATTCGGAGGGCGGGCAGATTCTTCCCTTGCTTGCGTAAAGGCCGAGAAGTTGAGTAGTCCGCCGCTTGCTTTCCCTTGCGTAGATTGCAGTGATCATCTGCTTTTCTGCGAAGGGAAGATGCATTTTTACGCGCGGAGCACGTTTGGAACTTCTGATTTGGCGCTAAGGCATTGTCAGAAATTCTGTCTGCCACGTTATCGACGGAAGACTGGATTTTACGCGCAGAGCACGGATTAGGCTTCGTGACTAGCGCTAAGGCATTGTCCAAAGTTTTGTCTGTTCCGTCAGTGACGGGAGACTGAGTTTTACACGCAGAGCGCGATGTATACTTCTGGATTAGCACTGAGGCATTGCCAGAAGTTTTGTCTATTCCGTCAGTGACGGAAGACTGAATTTTATGCGCAAAGCGTGATGTATACTTCTGGATTAGCACTGAGGCATTGCCAGAAGTTTTGTCTATTCCGTCAGTGACGAGAGACTGAATTTTACGCACAAGGCGCGGAGGGAGCGATGCTAAAACCTCGTTGGTCGGAGAGGTCGGAGAGTCGACAGGAATGGTAGGGGATGTCTTGGGCATCCAGACCTTACGCAGCTTCCTGTTGTCTTGGACAGAGAGAGAGTGAGAGCTACCCCCTGTTCAAAGCATGTCTTCGTAGGCAGACTGGTCGAACTGGACGACCAGTATCTTCTTTACGGATCCTACGGATACCGCATCGTGTTGAGCAATTGCTTCCTCATCAGAAGAGAAAGACGTCCCCAGCAGAGTCACCATCTTGTGTTTGATAATAAACGAAAGAAATAAGAAACGATGGGTTTATACGAAAACCCGCTCTTTGGTTTACAAACAAGATTGTACAATTTAATCCTATACGAGGATGTCGAGTACAATTTTTTAATCTGGGTAAATATTGCTATAGGAGTCTGATCTGCAGTCGATCACTTTGTCCCTTGGACCACACGATGATGAAGAAGTGTCGTAGAAGACAGAAAGCAGCTTCGAAGGTTGCTGAAGAGAGTGGATGCTCGATGCCAAAGTCGTCGATCACTACTCTTTGCCTGAGCTCTGGGTTCTCCTCTCTTTCGACCGTTTTCTCTACTAATTTTTTACCTTGGACCTCTGTTGATAGAGGTCTCTATTTATAGAGTTTTAGTGACAGTGACCACTCAGTCGGCGTAGAAACCGAGTAGTGGAAAGTACAACACCATTTTACACGACGGTTACAATAACCGTTCTCCGCGTATAGATGACCTTTTGGATGAGCATGTAACGCGTGTCCCTTTAAGAGATAATGCGTATAACTGCTGCGAAGATCATGGCGTAAAAGCCACGTAGGTAGTTATCCCTCACGTAGAAAAGGTTGGCGTAGAAGCCAATAACTGTCACTATGGCGTAGAAGTCAAGTAGGCATAGAAGTCGAGTAGGCGTAGAAGCCGAGTGGGCGTAGAAGCCGAGTGGGCGTAGAAGCCGAGTAGGCATAGAAGATAGCTGATCCTCCTCCCCTGACTGAGGCCTTGAGCGAATTCTAGACCGAATAGCCTTAATATGCGTTAATGCAAATGTGGCCTGAGTTGGCGTATTCCAAGGAGATAGCGTACAGCGTGCTCCCATAGCTGAGAATAGCCTGATGGCGTAATGTGCCAAAGTGATGATGTAGATGTTTTAGCCGAAATTATGACTTTTGGAGATATAATCAAATCTCTTGCATTAAATTCAGAGATCTGCCCCCATCCTGCGCATTAAATGCTGAGGTGTGCCTTGAAAAATTTGCCATCATTCTGCGCATTAAATACAGATACGCGTCTCGAACCCTGTACGAAGAGTAACTGATGACGTGGCAGTCTGTTTGTCTTCTACGGAGCGCAAAAAGCTCACGTCTGCCTGTGTAAAACTAGGCAGCGTATTCCAGAGGCATGTCTCGAAGATCTGTCATTATTCTGCGCATTAAATGCCGAGGCGTGTCTCGAAGATCTGTCATTATTCTGCGCATTAACTACAGAGATGTGCATCGAGCTCTGCCATCACTCTACGCATTAAATATAGAGACGTGCCTCGAGCTCAGTACGAAGAGCAGCTTTTGACGTGACAGTCTGTTTGTCTTCTGCGGAGCGTAAAAAGCTCACGTCTGCTTGTGTAAAACTTGGCAGCGTATTCCAGAGGCGTGTCTCGAAGATCTGCCATTATTCTGTGCATTAAATGCTGAGGCGTGTCTCGAAGATCTGTCATTATTCTTCGTATTAAATGCAGAGATGTGCCTCGAGCTCTGTACGAAGAGCAGCTTTTGACGTGGCAGTCTGTTTGTCTTCTGCGGAGCGTAAAAAGCTCAAGTCTGCCTGTGTAAAACTAGGCAGCGTATTTCCTTGTGTGCGTAAAAGCAGTTTACGCCAAGGAAATGGCACTAAATGACAGCCTGGGTCGCTGTGTCACGCCATCATTATAGTCGTCGTTTGGGTAGTCGTATAGTACTCTTTGTCAGGAGTCAGACGTCAGGTTCATTGCACGATTTGTCAGGTTCACTGCACGACTTGTTAGGTTTCTTTCGGGGAATACGAAGCGTTCCTCGTACACTTAAATACTGCATTAAAGCGGATGAGTTTTACGCCATAAAGGTGATGTAGCACCCTTTTTATGCTGAAGCAGCCTGGACATACTGCATTACACGGATGGTCCTTGAGCTTATATTTTACGCTATGCTCAGCGAAAAAATCTCTGTTGCACGTTGATGGCTCTGAAGTCATCTTTTTACCCTGTCCAGCATCAACATGATGCGTACAGCTGTCCAGCATATTTTTTATGCTTCTACACTCTTACCTCCAGCCAATGAACCACGGCCTTGCACGGGTGCGACTCAGCTCGTGCGGCATCAAGCCCAGATGGGTCAAACGATCATCCCGCGGGAGCGCTAGCGCGGTGATTCTCGCCTATCGGGGATGGCCATTTAGCCTGCGGGAGATCGGGGCATGACAAAGGTCACTAGGATATGTTATATTGAGACTCTACCCCATATATTGGGTGCGGGTTGGTTCCCCCCCCATCCCTATATGCATACATGGTTCAATTTAAGTTAACATAGTCCTAAGTTCATGCTATTTTGGGTAAAAGCTGAATTAAATTTAAATGAGGTAATAATGTGATTTGGTGTGGGAAAAACTTGTGTGTGGTGTATAGAAAGATGAGGGATGGGTGTGTGGTGTTGTGTATGAGTTAGTCAAGTTAGTTTGAGACTTTAAGTTGGGGTTTCGGGCTCGGTCAGGTGCAATTAATCAAAAAGGGTCATTTTTGACTAATTAAAATGCACGGTATTTCTATATTATTTTTGTAGCCTACGGGGACTCAAATAAATATGACACAATTGTCATGTATGTAGTTGGTTGTGTTAGGTTAGGGGTTATAAAAGTCAGTATTGGAATTTAGGTTCATGTTGCTCGACTAAATTGCCCGCAACGGAAAAGTGTCCAAGTGTCATATTTTGAGTCAAAAAGCGTCGTTGTTGTTGTGTGACCAAAATAAAGTATAGGTTTATAAATTATGAGTGACATACGTGTCATGAGCCTAATTTGGCTCAGCTAAGCCTATTATGCAAAGTTGGATGGAAAGAAAAAGCTAGTGTTGTATTCCTGGCATTAAGACTACACTAAAGGGTTTCTAAATTCTAAAAATTATTTTAATGATTTATAATTAAAATAAAATTACCAAAATATCCTTATCAAAATTTTAGGGGGTTTACAATCTACCGTTCTTAAAAGAATTATGTTCTCGCAATAAAGAATTAAACTACTTAGGAATTTATAAAGACATGGTAATCTAAGGGTAGTTCTTAGTTCATACCTACATCCTCGAATAAGTGAGGATAACCCTGGCGTATTACATCCTCTCGCTCCTAAGTGGATTCGCCTAGGGAGTGATGTTTCTAAGCTTCCCGAACTAATCTGATCGTTTGACCCCGTAATATCTTCTCACTAATGTCAAGTATCCCAACTGGTTGATCCTCATACCTCAAGCTCGGTCCTACTGCAATCTTAAAATGATCAACTACATAATTTGAGTCAGTCACGTACTTTCTCAGTTGTGAGACATGTAATACATCATGCACTCCCTCTAGAGATGGGGGTAATGCAAGATGGTACGCCACCTCACCAATACGCTCTAAAATATCAAACGGCCCAATGTACCTTGGGCTCAGCTTGCCTCTGCTCCCGAATTGAATAGTACCTCGAGTAGGTGAGATCCTCAAGAACACATGTTTACCTTCCTTGAACTCCAAAGGTCGACGGTGTGTGTCAGCCCAATGCTTTTCTCTGTCCTGAGCTGTATGAAGATGACTCTGAATTTGCTTCACCTTCTCAACTGTTGCATCACTAACTCCGGACAGATTATCTGACGCTCGCCAACGTCACTCCAATATATCGGTGACATTCACTTCCTGTCATACAATGCCTCAAAAGGTGCCATCTGGATATTCGCCTGGTAGCTTTTATTATAAGAGAACTCCACCACTACAAATGGTCTTCCCAAGACCCTCCAAAGTCTAACATACTTGACCTCAGCATATCCTCTAGGATCTGAATCGTGCACTCCGACTGACCGACTGTCTGTGGATGGTAAGCAATGTTGAACTTGAGTCGGATGCCAAGACTCTCTTATATGCTCTGCTAAAAATGGAATATGAATCTTGAGTCACAATCCGACACAATACTAACTGGTACTCCATGTAACCTTACAATCTGTCGTATATACATGTCGTCTAGAATCTCTGTGGATTACCCAACTCTGAACGGCAAGAAATGTGTCGATTTAGTGAGTCGATCCACAATAACCCAAACTGTATCCTTCCTACAGGGGCTTCTTGGAAATCCTGTAACAAAATCCATAGTGATATGTTCCCACTTCCATTCGGGTATGGGAAGCGGCTGTAACATTCTAGCGGTTCTCTGATGCTCGGCCTTAACTTGCTGACAGACCAAACATTTTGCCATAAATCGCACAATCTCTCTCTTCATCCTATTCCACCAATAGAAGTGCATCAAATCTCGGTACATCTTCGTACCTCCCAGATGAATAAAGTACGTGGAGCTATGTGCTTCAGACATCAACCCATGTCTCAACTCCCTATTCGGAACATATAGGCGATTTATGCACCTTAACATCCTATCCTCATGGATCCGAAGTCTCGTCTGCATGCCGGCTTTCGTCTTCTCTTTAAGACTCCGGAACCTAGCATCTATAGGCAATGTCACCTTAATCCTCTCCACTAGTGATGACTTAACCTCAAGATTAGCCAACTGCCCACTCTGCCTTGGCAAAATAACCTCCATCCCGAGCTCTTGTAGGTCTTCTAATAACTGGGGCTGTATCGTCAAGAAATAAGCTGTGGGCTTTCTGCTGAGTGCGTCTGCTACGGCGTTCGCCTTGCCAGAATGGTACTGCAAATCTATATCAAAATCGACCATCAACTCTAACCAACGCCTCTGCCTCATGTTGAGCTCTTTTTGAGTATAGACATACTTCAGACTCTTGTGATCAGTAAAAATTTCCACCCTCTCTCCGTAAAGGTAGGTAGTTCCTCCATTTTTTTAATGCAAATAATACTACAGCTAGCTCAAGATCGTGCGTCGGGTAGTTCTTCTCATGAACCTTCAGCTACCTTGATGCATAAGCAATAACTTTGTCATGCTGCATCAGAACATATCCCAGTCCACTGCCTGATGTATCACTATAAACTATGAATCCTCTCGATCCTAAAGGAAGAATCAAGATCGGTGCTGTCATTAATCGTCTTTTCAACTCCTCAAAGGCCTTCTGGCAATCCTCTGTCCATGCAAACTCATGGTCCTTTCGCGTCAACCGCATCATAGACTCTGCAATCCTTGAGAAGTTCTCCATGAACCTCCGATAATATCTAGCAAGTCCGAGAAAACTTCTCACCTCCGCAACTAATGTAGGTGTGGGCCAAGTTTCTATTACAACAACCTTCTCCAGATCAACTGAAAGTCCTTATTTTGAGATGATATGTCCCAGGAAAGGCACCCTATCCAGACAAAACTCATATTTGCTGAGCTTGGCATACAGCCTCTCTTGTCTCAGCGTCTCCAGCACGATTCTGAGATGCTCCTCGTGCTCTTCGTGGCTCTTGGAGTATACCAAGATATTATCAATGAACACAACCATGAACTTCTCCAAGTACTGATGGAAGATTCTATTCATCAGACTCATAAACACAGTCGGCGCATTGGTTAAACCAAACAGCTAACTAAGAACTCATAGTGTTCGTACTTTGCCCTGAAGGCTGTCTTTGGTATATCTTTCTTTCGTACTCTACTCTGATGGTAGCCGCATCTGAGGTTGATCTTTGAGAATATACAAGCACTACTCAACTGATCGAACAGATCATCAATTGGCAGCAGGGGATACCTGTTCTTGATGGTTATGATGCTCAGTGCCCTGTAGTCAATACGTAGGCGTACCGTCCCATCCTTCTTCGGAACAAATAGTATGGGTGCTCCCCAGGGTGAAACACTGGGCCAAATAAAAACCTTCTTCAGAATTATCAACTTGCTTCATCAATTCCACCAACTCCTTAGGTCCTAGCCGGTACACTGATGAAGTGATAGGCTTTGCTCCTGGAGTCAAGTCTATTGTGAATTCTATTTCCCGATCAGGTGGTAAGCCTGGAAGATCATCAAAAAATACATCCACAAATTCTGATATAAACTTTGGGTACTCGGGCTCCCCTTCTGTAGAGAGTGCCTTAAGTGTATGCTGAACACCTTGCTCTTTGGCTCCCCAAAGAAACTCAAATTACGGATGACCAGGTGGTCTAAATATAACATGTCCATGCTGGCAATCTAGAGTCGCATGGTACTGACTCGTCCAGTCCATACCAAGTACAACTTCGTAATCCGGCATGAAAAAGATCAAAAATTGAGCTCGTATCTCTCGCCCGCAGACTACTACTGAACAAAATCTATAAATGTCACTAACTGGGATAATTTTGCCTCCCGTAAGAATTCTCAGTCTTCAGAAGGGGTGTGGTAGTTACTCTATGTGTGGCTACGAATCTAGCAGCTATGAAAGAATGTGATGCTCTTGAATCAAATAAAGCTACATCATGAAATAAAGCTACTAATATGGTACCTGCGATAACCTCTCCTGCAGTAGTCGCCTCCTCAATAGTCATGACGAAAGCCTTTTCTCGTCCCTGGGCTGGTCCTCTATGCAGCCGAGCCTGCTGGAATAGTGCTGCCTGTGGTGCCAATGGTAGCCTCGGCTGATATCCACCTGGAGCTGGTGGGGTCTGACTCCTTCCGCTCCCGTCTGTGGTGCTCCCAGTGTTGGATAAGCTGGCCTAGGTAGCTGTTGGGCGAGTCTTGGTGCTGGTTGGTTAGTGAATCATAGATGCCCTCGTACAATCATGTGCTAAATGTTGTCCTGATCCGCAATCCAAGCACAGTCCCAACTTGCATCTGCACTCGCTCTCAGTATAACCTTGCTTGCATAATATTGACATATTACCGGTGCCTGCAAGGCTGCTTTATGTGCCTGCTGCATGTGAGGTCTCTTTGTAGCTCCTTCCTAGGTACTATGGCTGGTGCTAGTGGGTGCGGCAATTTCTGGCTGGACTATCTCCAGTTGGCATGCTCCATGCGTGCGCTGTGGCAAGGATGTCAGTGTATAAAGTAGGTGCAACAGAGCCGATCAATCTCTGTAGCTCAAAGCTAAGTCCGTCAAAGAAGTATCTCTATAGCTCAAAGCCAAGTCCGTCAAAGAACTTCTCCGCCTTCTTTTCTGTCGGAATAAGAGTAGGGGCAAAGCGACTCAAACGGATGAACTCTACATTGTACTCTTCTACTGTCATGTTGACTTGAGTGAGGCGGTTGAACTTATCCCTAAGTTTCGCTCTGGTAATGGCTAGAATGTACATCTCCTGGAAGAGTCTAGAGAACTCCTTCCAAGTGGATCGGTCTGAGCCTAGGCGACTCTCCTCAGATAGCCACCAATGATGTGCATTGCCTGTCAACTGCATCTTGATAGCAATCATCTAATGCTCTCTAGGAAGCTCAGTTGCTTCTAATTGAAGTTGAGTGTTTGTGAGCCACTCATGAACTTCAGTGGGCTCCTCCTTGCCTGAAAAGGTATATGGATTCAACTGACAAAAATCAGTGATAGATCCCGTCGATGGCCGTCTAGCTGGTGGGGTCTCCTGCTCCAGTACGGTCACTATACTGTTCCTCAGGTTCTCTGCCTGGTGTTGCTGAACCTCTTGCTGAATCTGCTGTTGAGCTTACATTATTACATAGAACATCTGAAATAGATGTTGTCCGTCCATAGGTTGCCCTGGCGGAAAAGCTGGAATCGGTGGAGTGAATTACGGTGGTGGTGGAATATCGTCTCGCCGGAACCCCGAGGCGTCCTGATCAGCCAGGTTGCTTTGTTGAGTGGATGGATCTCCACCCAATGGTGTCACCGCATCATTATAAATAATCACCGCACCCGATAGAGTTCTTATGGTAGTATCGTTACTAGTTCGTGGATCCATTACCCTGCACGTAAAGTAAACTATGAGAGTCGCACAAAGGAATCAAGGAAGGATGCATATTAAGAAATTATTTTGAATTCGATATAAAGGTCAAGAACAGGTCAACAAGTGGATGAGATCCGATAAGTTATTTTATCCTAATTTGTAGGCTTGCTCGGTTCTGTAATTGGAATTCGAAATAATATATTGAAGACCTGCATGGGCAACCACAAAAACCATGTCACGTCCTAGTCCCAAAATACCGAGGGACTAGCCACGTGACAATGGCCAGCAGCAAAACTCCAATAGGTAGACCCAATTTAATAGACCCATTAGAGTTCACTTAAGCTGTAATATAGATAAATAAAGTCAACTACTCATGTCGCAGTATATATTCTAAACTAATCTCATCCACAGACAATAATCACAATACAAGGAGATAGAACAGTCAAGAAAATAAATAAGGATACTGTCCATCATCAAGTCCAAATAAGAAATAACACTAAGCATAAATAACTAAAAAAATACCTGAGTACTTAGGAGAAATCCTCTGGCACAACCTCGTCCTCTGGTGCCTGTACCGCTCCAACGTCAGCTCCTGTCCCGTATACCTTGGAGTAATCCTCATAAGGGGACATAGCAAGGTACAAGAATAATTCAAGCCAAAGTACAGTAAATTAAATAAGTTTGCTCAGGGTATCTAACATAATCCATATAAGTGAAATACAAATGAGAACGTACTCGTCCGCTAAACCATCGAATTTCATACATATATTAGGGGTACTAGTGATAGTAGTAATAATAGTAGTAGATACATACAAGCCCCGTCAAGGTACCTGCTATACTGGAATACTAGTAGAGTTCGATAGTCCAGTGGTACGGTAAGTTTTCCCCAACCCCATGTATCTCACGCCTCATGTCACAAAATGCAAGACAATCACTATCTATATCTCAAGTCCAGGTGTAAATAACATCATGTCAACTAACACGTCTCAAGTCCTATCCTAAAATAGAAGCCGGAATCCTCGAATATCTCAAGTGAGGCTTCTGTACATGAGTCGTGTATAGTGTCCTAAGATAATTAGTGCAAGTGTTGCACGTACAAGGTATACGATGACAACGCAAACCAACGATACCCGACTCCATGCACGAAAGTCGGCACCCGAATATGATTCAGACGCAAAATATCGTCATGGTCCTAGGGTCACAATTGTGTACATGTATTAAACTATAAACTATAAACTGCAGTTAAAATTAAGAATAATTTACTGAGACCAAGGTAAGGTACACTTGCCTACTGCTTTATGCTGCATTATAGCAGATCCAAAGTTCAAGTCCAATGGTGCTTCGACACCCACGTGCCCTGCCACCATTACTTAAATTAATTCCAATTCTACCATTATCTACTTTATGTAAAGTTATAGAGTCGATATACACACATCAACATAGTAGCAACGTTCGTGCCAATAATTCCAACAGTCGCACAGCTTTAGTTAAAGTGCCAACAACCACATACCATGCTATTGTTTAAAACGTTGTAAGGTCCTCGTACATTGATATACCACGCATACGTATAGGCCTTTATGTGTGATTAAACATCGTATTCCTACACGTACGTAGGTAGTGTTCAATGTCGCAAAATGCTATACAACGCTAGCCAGCTATTAAGCATGCATGGAATTATTTTATTTCACTAATTAACATCTTAAAATACGAAAATAATTAGGATTAATATTCTACAATTTATTTTATTTATTAACAAAAATTCATGCACACTTTTATATATATTCAAGCTTATGTGCATGTAATAAACTATACATAATCTTCATTACCATGCATGCACTCTACCCTTTTTTAGTTCATCAACTAAGTCTCCAAATATATATTTTAATACATATAATTCTGATTTTTAATAATAATAATCTGAAATTAATTTAAATATAATGTAACAACACAGTTTTTATAGTACAATAACATAACATGTACACTAGTTTACCAATATTATCCATACAACCTACCTATCAATAATTCATACTTTAAAACACTAAAATACACATTTTAATATGTATAATATTCTGATTAATACACATATAATTCTGGAATTTATTTTATAACGGTAAAAAAACTCATTTTCAATATTATAATATCAATACAACATTCCTACAATTACACTATTACTACCATGCAACTCTCATCCATTCTCTATACTTTTAACCCACAAAATACATATTTTAATATATATATATTCTGAAATTATAATTAAAATTCTGAAATAATTAACTATAAAATTCTGAAATTTAAAAATACTATAGTGCAACAACTTATTAAAAAAATATGCATACACTAGTTAACAAGTAGTATATTTTATCAAAGCTTGGAGATAAGTATACCTTACTCTAATAAAATAACTTAAAATAAATCAAGAATGGATGTAAGAGGTTTAAGGCACTACTAGAAAAAGCGCTATTAGCGACGTATTTTAGCGACGTCAAAAGAAACGTCGCTAATAATATATAATTAGCGACTCCTTATAAAAACGTCGCTAGGCGTCGCTAAATGGCGACATTTAGCGACGTTTAGCGACTTTTATTAAGATTTTAAAAGTTAAGTCGCTATAAGTTAAATAAAGGTCGCTAAACGTCGCTAATATGTCTAATTTAGCGACGTTTAGCGACGTATATAGCGACCTTTTTATTAAAAATATTTAGCAACGTGTTTAGCGACGTCAATGACGTCGCTAAAATTTAAGTTAGCGACGTTTTACTTGGACGTCGCTAAACGTCGCTAAAATTTGGTTAATTAGGGCTCGGTTTCATTTTTCCCCATCTGCTGAAAATTCGAAAAGAGAAAAACTCCCCCCCCCTCCCCCGCGCTCCGTCGACCGGCTCTCCACCCTATTCCGGTAAACCCTACTCTCTCTCTCTCTCTCTCTCTCTCTCTCTCTCTCTCTCTCACAGGACACATGTGACATTGACACAAACACTACACACACAGACACTGACACAGACACAGACACGGCACACACACACACTGACACAGACACTGATGAGGACCTAGGGTTAGGGTTAGGGTTAGGTTTGTTGACATGGGGTTAGGGTTAGGGTTAGGGCCGACTGGCCCAAGTCTACGAGAGAGGTAACAGCAGCAGTGAGCACTGCTTACTAGCTTTGATTATCAAATAAAATAAATTGATTATCAATTCGGTTCTGTTTCGGTTATAGATAATTTATTTCAGCTTTGGGTTTTTAAAATTTTTACTTATTCGATTTTTATTATTTCGGTGTTGAAACCGAATAACCCGAACGCCCACCCCTAGCTAGACCTGACAATTGGACCGGGATGACCAGCCCGGCACGAATCCGGCCCGCAAAACCCTGTCCGAATTATCGTGGGCTCGGCCCGGCCCGACCCAATATATAGGGACGTGTCGGACCTCATATCTCGGCCCATAAGAGAGGTCCGGCCCCGAAGCCCAGGCTCGTTCCGACCCAAGGCACAGCTCGGCCCGGTCCGACACGCTGCTGCTTGCTAGCCTGATCGACAACCTGGTTTATACTATTTGATGTATTATACACATCCATGTATTACATAGTCCTACGCCAATCTATGGGATTTGGTATGCATACAATCTGCCAAGTTCTTGTATATAGATTGAAACAAATGGATTGTGAATCTCCAAGACAAATATGAAGCAAGAACTTGCAGTGTGTTATTTTTTTGTGCTATGTTTACATATCCCAAAGTAGAGAAGTTCATCCGAGAGAGCATACCATCTGTGTTGTTTCTCCCGGAAACAAATGCGCTCCCAACCATCTCCTATGCACATTCAACCCTACACTTCATAATTTAAAAATAAAATGTTAGTTGTTCTTCAATCTCTACTTTGAAGTCCTTGTAGGGTTCACGGAATCCCAAGTCCGATCCGGTCCGGCTCGGTCCAGTCTGAAACTCACTGTGCCGTAGGTCACGTGTCGAACTGGACTTAGATTTTTACCCTTAGGTCCGGTCTGACCCGTTATAGTGCATGGGCCTGAGAGGCCCGGCCCACTCGACAGCTCTACTCCTAGCTATGGCATATTTTCATAGAGCAATAGCCCGTGTACTTGGGAAACTTTTGATGCAAAAATTGTTCAAGCACCAGGTGCCTTAGTGCAATGCCATGACTGCTTTTCCCATAACGGACACTGACCTAGGAGTGTGGTTGGGGGCAGCTGCAGTTCTATAGTATGACACACTATTTGTAGTGTTGACTGCACACTTATAGTGCAGTTCATAGTACTATGGGGTTGGGGGCAGCTGCAGTTTTGATAAATGAAAATATGTATTATATCAGTTATGATTTTTATAGTACGGTTAATTTTGCATGTAATAATTTATATGATAGCTTATGTCAATTTTGCAGAAGTTTCTAGAAATGGATATGAATTACTATCTGCGTCATCGTTCGTGGATGTACAACCGTCATCCTGATGACATGTGCGGTGTGCGGGATGAATTCATTGAGGGTGTACAGCAGTTCCTGCAGTTCGCAAAGGCGTTCCCTCAATACATGGACGGTACCAAAATTAAGTGTCCGTGTGTGAGATGTCGCAACAGGAAATATCATCCTGAAGTGGAAGTTACATATCATTTATACTCGAAGGGCTTTACGCCGAATTACTATCAGTGGACCGCGCACGGAGAACTTGTATCTCTAGCATCGGAGTCGGAGCCCTATGTGGAGCCGTATATGGATGTCCAAGACCACGATGCTTACGACGACGGGTTGGTGAACATGGTTTATGATGCTGCGGGGCCTAGTTTCAATCCTGACAATTATGATGCGGCGGGACCTAGTTTCAATCCCGATAATTATGATGCAGCTGAGGAGGCACCGAATGCCGATGCTGCAAAGTTTATGGAGTTGCTTGAGAATGCAAGGACTCCACTATATCCTGGTTGTGAGGATCATTCACCGTTGGAGGTGGTTACAAGATTATTGAGCATCAAGTCCGATTTTAACATATCGCAAGAATGCTATAATCGAGTGCTCGATTTGATTATAGAGATCTTGCCCGAGGGTGCAAAGTTGCCTAAAGACTTCTATCGATCTAAGAGGATGGTGAGATCGCTTTGGATGGGATACGAGAAAATCGATGCATGTCGCAACGGGTGCATGTTGTACTACAAAGACGACAAGGATGAAGATGCGTGCAGATTCTGTGGTGCTGATCGCTACAAGGCCACTGTTAGAGGAAAGTCTGTCGGTGCAAGGAAGCCTACCGATTCGATGCACTACTTGCCTTTGACGCCGCGTTTGCAGCGGTTGTTCATGGTTAAGGAGACTGCAGAAAACATGAGTTGGCACAGGCGAAAACAGATCGAAGGAGTATTGGATCATCCATCCGATGGAGAAGCATGGAAGCACTTTGATCGAGAGTATCCATATTTTGCCGAGGAAGCGCGTAATGTCAGATTGGGGCTCTGCTCTGACGGTTTTACCCCATTCGGACTTTCGGGCTCCCAGTATTCTTGTTGGCCTGTGATCGTCACTCCGTACAATCTACCGCCTTGGATGTGCATGAAGACTCCGTATATGTTCCTAACCGTTATTATCCCGGGTCCGAACAATCCGAAGAGGAACATCGATGTGTATTTACAGCCTTTGATAGATGAGTTGAATCAGCTGTGGGAAGTCGGTGCCAACACGTACGATGTTTCTAGAAAGCAGAATTTTCAGATGAGGGCAGCACTTATGTGGACCATCAACGACTTTCCGGCCTATGGAATGTTATCGGGATGGAGCACCCATGGTCGTCTCTCATGTCCGTATTGCATGGACCGTTCTCAGGCTTTCCGTTTGAAACACGGAGGCAAACCGTGCTTCTTCGATTGTCATCGACAATTTTTGCCGAACGATCATCCGTACCGGAGGAATCGGAATACTTTTCGTGCGGGAGTTGTGGAGAAGGCCAATCCACCGCCAAGGTGGCCCGGATGCACGATATGGGAAGAGGTAAAAGATTTACCAAGTGCTATCCAAGAGCCTGCTAAGGGGTACAAGTGTGACGGATTTGGTCGCACCCAAAACTGGACGAAGAGGAGTATATTCTGGGATCTGCCATATTGGAGCACCAATCTGATCAGACATAACCTTGATGTCATGCATATCGAGAAGAATGTGTTTGATAACATAATTAATACTGTAATGGATGTAAAGGGGAAGACGAAAGATAATCCGAAGGCGAGGTTGGACTTAGAAGACATATGTAGACGTCCTGCATTGCATTTGATAGAGGAGGGGAATGGAAAGTTAAAGCAACCTAAGTCAGTTTTCTCACTGGATAAAGAGGATAAAGGTAGACTTTGTAGGTGGATTCAGGGTCTAAAGTTTCCAGACGGGTACGTGTCGAACTTGAAAAGATGCGTCGACCTCAAGGAGAACAAACTAGTAGGTATGAAGAGCCACGATTGTCACGTATTCATGGAGAGGTTAATTCCGATTGCATTTCGGGAATTCTTACCGCAGGTCGTTTGGGACCCATTGACAGAGCTGAGCATATTCTTCAGAGATCTTTGTTGTACTAAGTTGCTCGTCGATCGTCTAGAAAAGCAAGAGAGGGACATTGCGGTAACACTATGTAAGCTCGAGAAGGTGTTTCCTCCTGGATTCTTCGACTCTATGGAGCATTTGCCAATTCATCTTTCCTATGAGGCACGTGTTGGCGGTCCTGTCGGTTATCGGTGGATGTACCCCTTCGAGCGCCATCTGAATCACCTAAAGAGAAAGGTGAAAAATAAGGCACGAGTTGAAGGCTCTATTTGTGAAGCTTATGTTCTCGAGGAGATTACAAACTTTTGCTCGACGTATTTCAATCCGCATGTTGCTACTAATAGGACGAAAGCTCCCAGAAACGACGACGCATATCAGGAATCTAATGATGCAATACTCAAAGTATTCAATGCATCCGGAAAGCCCTCGGGAAAAATGAAGAAGAGATATTTGAATGACGATGAGCTAAGGGCTGCTCAATTGTATATATTACTCAATTGCGACGAGGATGAAGTGGAGAAACTAGAGGGGTAAGTAATTAACGTCCACGTTTACATCATCTCAATGTAATAGTATAAGATACTATTATGCTACTAATCAGCAGTTGCTTCATTGTTTTTCAGCACATATAATGATGAGTTGAGGTCGGTTAGGCCCTACATAACAGACGAAGAAGTAGAACAAGATATGAGATGCCATTTTCCTTCTTGGTTGAGCGCATATGTAAGATGCTTGGTAATTACTTTTTATTTCTGCACTTGCAAAACAAATAACTTACTATCGCTACTTTGGTATTTAGGTCGATCGTCTAATATCACCTGAGACTGAATCTATTAGGACTCTAGCCAAGGGACCAATTACTGCCGTAAAAATATGGCCAAGTTTCTGTGTGAATGGGTTCAGGTTCAAGTCAACAAATGCTCCTATTAGAGACAGCTTTCTGGATCTTGATTCCACGAAAAACAGTGGTTTGTGTATCAAATCTTCAAACTACAAAGACGTCAATCCGGGCAATAATTTTTTTGGCATCTTACGAGAGATTGTGGAGTTGACATATAATTATGGCCCAGAACCTGCTAATATCGTGCTATTCAGGTGTGAATGGTTCGATCCGATTCAAGATCAAGGTTGGAAAATTGACAAGCATGGCCTTGTGGATATAAACTACAAGCGTAGATATCAAGGCTACGAACCATTTGTCCTATCAAGTCAGGCTCAGCTCGTGTACTTCGCAACTTATCCTAGACGGGGGACAGCGAGGTCGGATTGGTGGGCAGTATGCAAGACTAAAGCTAGAAATACCTTTGACATTGACGAAATAGCTTATCAGGAGGACGATCTACCTCTTGTAACAAATATTGTAGATGTGGACTCAACGGAAGTTACTCATTACACGAGTAATAATGTAGAAGATGTAGAATTATCCGGAGAGGACGACGAAGTAGATGAAAGTGAAGACGAGGAAGAGGAAGAGCAGGACGAGGAAGGCGAACAAGATGAATTTTCTGAAGATGATTGAAAATATAAAATATTCCATGTAGAATGTAACTATATTTGGACTATAAATATTGCATGTAGAAGTAGATGTTGACATTAACGAATATATGTATTATATTTTGACTGTATAATACTTTGAGATATGTATCACATTCCGACTGTAGAATGTAGTATATATTTGTGTTTCTCTATATTCATCATATGTTGTTATCAGATATGACAGGACGACGCGGAGGATTCGGCAGGTCCCGAGGTAGACAGAGTGCCACTCCGGTACTGCCTACTGTTGGTTCCGGATCATCGTCGCCCAGTACTCCAGTATATCGAGCAGCCACATCTCCGACTGCGACGACGTTGCGTGGCATCACTCCTGGGACGAGTAGTTCCAGGCGTGATAGTACTCCCTCGTCCAGCGTTCCTCCTGCTGACGGAAGCATGGAGACAGATGAGCATGTAGAGGAGGTCGTGCCGACGTTGTCCCAGCATCAGCAAGATCCTCCATGCGCACCACCGGAGGAGACGAGGACAGAGATTTGGGCCGACGGTACAAAGTAAGTCAATTAGATGGTTTAATATATATTTGTGTTTCTCTTTATTCATCGTATATTGACTTTTTCAGTAATCTAAATTATTATTTCTGTATAGATATCGTCCATCGTCGGTTCAGAGACGCCTGGGCCAATTTCTGAGAAACAACTACGGTGGCCCTTGGATCAACTATTCGGAGGCTCCGGAGGAGAGGAAGGCATTCTGGTTTGCGCACTTCCAGGTAAAAGTATATTAAATAAATCCTCTAATTTATGCATATTCGTGATGCTAACTTAATGAATTATTTATTGTAGCAAACGTATTTTTATCCTCCGCACCGGGCCGAGTTGATCGAGCGGCTCTTTCCTACCGTTGCCGCCAAGCTTATCCGAGATGCTCTGGATGACCAGAAGGCTCGTGATCGTGCTGGAAAACCGATCCAAGGTTGGATCACGCCTGAGCAGTGGACTGCGATGAGGGCTAGATTCGACGATCCGAGCTACAAGGAAAGGTCTAAGAAGGCCAAGGCGGCTAGGCAGAATGCTGCCAAGTGGTGTGGTGGCTCGATTCCGATGACGGAACATTTCCGTCGTTTGGTATGTTTTTTCTTTTAAAATATATTATTTTAATATAAGTACCATAAAATGGTACTTGGAATAAATATTTAAGTTTAGTAATAAAAAATATATTTTTAACAGGTACAGAGGGGTGAGGATGCGAACATGGTGACCGTCTTCTTGGCCACCCATCGCAAGGACGGAAATCTCATTGATGAGAGGGCCTCACAGACCTATGTAAGTATTACTTTACTTTGTGTTTATTTTAATATAACTTAGGCAATTATTGAGTTTCCAAACCTTTTCTAGGCCGAGTATCTTAGGCTTCGTGAGCGGGCGACTGCTAGTGCACCTACACCTGGAGAGGCTGGTACTTCGTCGCAGCCCGGTCCATCTCCGTCGGCGGACGACCTGTGGGTGACCGCAGCTGGTGGTCTCCAGAGGGGTACGTACTACGGTACGGGCTCCTATGGCGCCCTGGTTGCGACGCAGTCATCTAGGGCCTCCCCGACAGCTGTGCATTCCACACACCCCTCGCAGTCGCAGCCCTCGCAGTCGTCGGCCAGAGTCCAGGAGGCCGTCCAGGAGGCCGTTGACCGTCAGATTGCGTCTCTCCGTGACGACTTGCTGCGAAGTATGGAGGACCAGTCCCGGTCCCAGCCGCAGGCGGACGATCCGATGCTTATCGCACGATTGGATATGCTCGACCGCAGCATGACGGAGCTACGAGAATTGACAAATGATATTAGAGCCTCCAATGATCGCAACATCATGGAGCTGCAGGCGTCACAGCTATCGATGGGCGAGAAGCTGACGAGGATGCATGCGTCACAGCTATCGATGGGCGAGAACCTGACGAGGATGCAGGATTCAATGGGTGATAGCAGTACGAGGTTGTTATCTACCCTGGATTCTTACAACCAGCGACTCGCAGATTTGGAGCGGGCACGGCCGCCACCGACGTCACTGCCTTCTCCATCGACATCGGTGTCGATTCCACGGGACGAGTATGAGGAGTTGTTATCCTTGAAGCGCGCCGCTGGTCAGCCTCCTGCAGATCCGTAGTAGTCTAGTTATTATTATTATTATTTATAAATTATTGGTACTTCAACAATAGACATGATGTATGATGCTTCTTGTGGTCATTAATTTTTTAGTTAATTTAATTGGATTATATAGTTATCCACATTTAATTGGATTGATATTTCTTGTGGTCTTTAATTTAATTGGATAATATAGTTAAATCATGTTGGTGTGTATGATGAAGATGATGTAAAACTGCAGGGAATCACAATGTTTGATTCTGGGATTTTTTTTTTAATTTTTTTTAAAAATTAGCGACGTTATTAGCGACGTTTAGCGACGTTTAGCGACGTTAAATTACGTCGCTAATTACGTCGCTAATTAGCGACGCCGTAAAACGCCGCTAATAACGTCGCTAATAACGTCGCTAATGACGTCGCTAAACGTCGCCAATTGCTGACATGGCAGTATAGCCAGGTCATTAAAGACGTCGGTGTAACGTCGCGATAGATGTCGCTAATCAGCGACGTTTAGCGACTTTTCTAAACGTCGCTTTTTAGTGACTTGGCGTCGCAAAACGTCGCTAAATTTAGCGACACATTAAAGTCGCTAAAAAACGTCGGCATAGCGACGTTTAGCGACGTTTTTTGTATTAGCGACTTGGTATTTTCCGACTTCTTTAAAACGTCGCTAATTACGTCGCTAAACCTAATTAGCGACGATTTTTGGTTATTTAGCGACGCTTTTAGACGTCGCTAATTTGACTTTTTCTGGTAGTGAGGGTGATACCTATGAACTTAGTTGAGTTTGTAGGGAGTTCGGTGGAACTCTGGCGATGTTTTCGATTTCAAGGAGAGGTTTGTACCACCACTAGACCAATCTTGCTCCAATGAGGTGGAAGATAGAACCGTGAGGTAGAGAGGAAGAGAAGAGGGAGAAGAAGAGAGGGAATCGTGTAAAACCCCTATTTCTAAAAATCATAATTATTTTTTTATTTATTATTAATTTAATTGTAGTAATTAGTGACTAAATAGGATAAATAGATTTTTAATAATTTTTATTTTAGGTGTTGGCGCACTTAGAGAATATATGGGACCATCAGGATTTTTTCGGAATTTATTTCATGTAGGAGACCCCTTGAGCAGTTGCTAGCTTAACAGTTTGCATTAATATAATCTATAAAAAAATTTATGAGTATATATATATATATATATATATATATATATATTTAAAAAGAAAAAGGAAAAGAAAAAAAAAGAAAAGAAAATAATATTATTAATAAACTAATAATAACTATACTATTCTAACTTAAGCAAAACAAAAGCAAAACTTTCCTTAAGCAACACAGCAAACCACCTTGCAATTCCGCCAACGCAACCCACTCCCTTGCAAACAAATCGCAGCCGCCCACTTTCTTTTGCTCGCAGCCTTTGTGAGCCGCGGACAACCCCCCCTGTAACGCCCCGCAACCGCTCGGAGCGTTACGCTGAGTCGGACTGAATAAATCAAATGCTGGTTACATTTGAAATATCGGATTTCGGGAAGAAGGATTAATCGAGTTGGTTTCAATGTGTAGATGGCTAGCGGGATCGATGGAAATCAGGTGTTCGTTCAGAACAGTACTGAATAGCTGGATGAAAACGATAATGCCGTCTTCCTTAGTCCGATCGGTCGGATGATTTGTAGAGCACGGCCTGCTCGCACGGTCATACCAGTTGAGTAGATCGCGCTTGCATCGGACCACGGGTTCAAGGAATTGGCCGTATCGGCAGGACAAGATGCCTAACGGATTCAAACAATGTGAGTGGGCTCTTTCCCTTCTCCACTACTCCTTCATGCCTAATAATATGGAAAACACGTAATGGCTTGAACACTTGGGCTGGAACATTGGGAATCACTACACTGAGGCATGCATAGAGTGTGCATCGTTGGCTTGGTAGGATTGTGGCTTGAATGGTTTACGCGTTGGATAGTTGGATGCGATAGTTAAGTTATATGTTTGAGGCGATCGGTTGGATACTTGGGATTATGCTTGGACGGTTGGAAATATACGAGTTGGAAGGATACTTTGAGGCAAATGGAAATATGGGAATATCGGGAATTTGGGCGAACGAGCGTGCATCCGTGCACGAGTATCACTGGGTCGCTTTGTCTTGCAAAGCGAGCAGTTGTGGTTCGAAACCGAACAACTGCATCAGCGAGGTATGGTGCCGCTTGATGGGGCATTGTGCCACGAATGGGGCATTGTGCCACTGAGACGGCATTGTGCCATGGGTTGCCTTTGAGCATGGGTGTTGCACCATTTCAGAATACATTATTGTAAAGCGGCAATGTGAAACACTGGGTATTTTTGGTGCCTTGGGATTTATATATTGAGGTCGATATTTGGAATCCTTGGGAATATGTTGAAAGAATGGTTATGGGTGCTTTGGTTGGATATTCGGTTGAACGAGTCTAGGATCGCTTGGTGGGGCGAGAATGTTCGATCCTCTCGTCATACCTACTTTCTGCATGTCACGGACAACCTGTGTACACAGGGTTTGACATTTCCTCGAAACGGCTTCCCGGGGCACTAGGACCGTATCGATCCGGAGGGAAATATTGATTCGTGCTAGTCACAATGCATTACGGGACCTCCAGCGGGGCTTGCTACCCGGGCTGATAGGGCGCGCCGTTAATGCTTGGATTTTGTCCTTTATGGCTTTGCCAGTGACTTCATATAGATAAGAGTTGGCTTACTTTTCTTTTGTTGGTTTGGCTTTCGTGTAGGCGCGGCCACCTTGCCTCGGCAAGAGTGTGCACTCGAGAGTGGGATATATATAAACTTTGGTTAAAGATGGATATTGAGGCGAGACTGATGGTTCGATATGTTATCGTGCAAGCGATGACATTGAGTTAGACGGGTCGGCTATATATAAACTGCTTGTCGTTTGGTTTGAGAATGAATGCTAGCATGCTTAAACTGCTTTACTGCTTTCCTTAACATGTCATCCATATGCCATAAAAAGAATCTTGGATTCAACTAGAAAGATCACCATATAACTGTGTGCATTCACTATTTTTACTTAGTGTCGGCTTAGACGAGTGGGTTACCCCGCTCACCAGTACGGTTGTGTACTGACCCACGTTTGTGGACAATATTTCAGGTACACAGGCGTAGTGGCACTGCTTGGATATACGGGACAAGATGTATGAACTGTAAGTACCTTTGTGGGCTAAAAAAAGAGCAAGAGTTATTTCATCGTCTCCGTGGTATCGCTTTTGTGGCGTGGCCTTCGGGGCATCTCATTTGGACCCTATCGTGAGCTTCGCTGCGTATACTCTGATGTGTACTTGGTACACAATTGGCTTCCGCTGTAACTTGGTTGTTTCGATGATAACTTTCGTGTTTAACAACATCACCTTGTACGAGCGCAACTCCAGGCTCGTACGGTATCACGTCCCGAATAGAACGATTGTCCCGCAGAAGAGCTGCAACGTGGTGATTTCATGTTCAGCGGGGACTATTGGGCTTGCGGTAGTTTGGGGCATGACAGATTGGTATCAGAGCGCCCGGTTCATTTCTTCGGACTTGGTCCTTCGCTTCATCACAAACTCTAAATAGCTTCCGCGTGTCGTTTAGCTCTTGACTCTACTCAGTGCCACATCGGATGTTTTATACAATAAGTCTATTTATTGCTGGTTTTGGCTGCATGTTATTCTGTGTTGGGTTGCCTTGGTTGGTTTTCGTAGGATCGCTTAGCCTCGTTAGGCGTTGTTGCTTTCGTGTAGCAAGTTGGTTGGCGTTGTTGCATTTGTGCAACAAGTTGTGGGCTTTCGTTGGGTTGGCTTGGCTTATCGTTCTGGAGTTTCTGGTTGCCTCAATGGATCTGATGGTTGGCTAACGAGATTTGGTTATACGGCATGTTTTGAGTAGAAACTTTCGATGAGAATGGATCCTTGCACGAGTTGCTCGTCAAGCAATTATGTTGGATATAAGTTAGAATTTTGGCTGTGGCGCATCGGTTGGGCAGATTTGAGTTTGGCTTGAGAAATATCAGATAAGTTGGCATGAGTTGCTCGTACAATAAACGTGTGGAACCATTAGGAATTGGGTTGGACTACTTGGAATACATTCGTTCAGACGATTGCTTGTGTTACGAAAGTATCTGACGGTTTGAGAATAGCTGGAAGCAGTGAGAATGGAACATAGCACGAGTTGCCTAAAGAGATTGATGGTTAAAGAATTGGCTAAGTTTTTGTGTCAGACTTAAGATGGGGAATGGCATGATCACACCTAAGGGATGGTTCGAACGGATTTTTAGATTCGTGTAAGGAAACGTAATGTGAGTAGCAAATTGATTCGAAGTGGTATATGGGATCAAATGTGTTAAGCAAAGGCATTGGAAATATTTTGGTTGAACATCTATGGGAATTGCCTGAACGGACTCGGATAACGAATACAAGTCGGTTGGTGCAAATCGATTGAGTTGGAAGAATGAAAATGGAGTAAGCGAATATTGAGTTATGATTCGACAAAATTACCTCAGAATAGTCGGTTTGGGATAGACGCTGGTTGACGCAGGTTTCGCACGAGGGCAACTTTATTTTTAAGTGGTATATAGTGCAATAGAATTTGACTCGGGTATCCTTCGATACATTAGACTTGAGAACTCAAGGACGGAGTCGTGCAAATGGAAGTATCATTGGGCTTAAAAGATGGGCGGAACCGGAACGAATATTTGGGTTATGCTTCAGCAAAGCGTTGGGATTATCGGAAGGATAGCGAGCACGAACTATGATTTTGGGCAACGCATTTGAGCTGTTGGTTGAGCATTGAAACACGAACTTGGCTTGGAGGGCAATGCGATTGATTCGCACAAACTTAAA
Source organism: Iris macrosiphon (assembly GCA_036927795.1). Lineage (NCBI taxonomy): Eukaryota > Viridiplantae > Streptophyta > Magnoliopsida > Asparagales > Iridaceae > Iris > Iris macrosiphon. Next base: position 9,093,864 of record JAYESA010000017.1, on the reverse strand, counting down.
GGATTTTGGATATTGTTGCTCGAGAAGTTGAATCAGGTTTAGCGGAGATGAAATTTTAGGCAAAATGGTACAACAATGATAAACGGATTCTTTGGAAAGACGTGGACGGATTGTGGCAACAAGGGAAGGCAAAAAGATTTTGGCGGATTGATTTCTGAAGATAGCTAAATGTGGGAGCAACGTTGGAACGAATCACTGTGCTGCTCGAGTAAGTTGGAAGTGCAAGGTGGGACGTGGCAAACGGATGTGAATTTGGGCAAGTCTTGGGTTTTGAGAATCATTGCAATTTGTAGTACGAGAATCGAACATGCAATTCGGAAATTTGATGAATTCAGGGCAGGACGACGGATTGATGGTAGACGGTTTCAACGAGCACATTGCTCGGATTCGGGAGTTCGCTCGGATGGGATGGTTGGAATTTTGATTCGGATTTACAGATGAGATATAGCATGGTTTATAGTAATTGTCCATCGTGATGATTACAATTATCGAGCGTAGCTTCAGGACAGCTGACCCTAAGCGACATTGCCCGTCGAATCGGATATGAATATGGTAGACCCATAGAACGACCCTTGAGGCAGCGTATTTGGGAATGCGTCGAGGGCAGATGTGAGCATTGATTTTTGGCTTATTGACTGAGTGTTGGATTTGAGAGATCCTTGGGATAGCCTTCAGCTGAAGATGCAGCCGGAAAATCGAAGCGATGGTGGAAGTAGCCTAGTCAACTGATGAGATTCAGAGTCACAGATTTTTGTAGATGGCATCGCCTCTGACTCATCGTGCTCTGGAAGGGAATAGCATTTATATGAATGGACGACTGTGGCGGCTCGTTCAAATCAAATCTTTGCGAATACTGGAAGAGACAGATATGCCTCAGATTTACAAGATGTCTCGAAACTTAGTCTGGGAAACGTGCTCGTTCGGAAGGCAAATGTGATATTCTATGCTTCGAGGCAGTGGAAGCAGCGCGAAAAACTATTCCATGCGCAACCTAAGAATTGTGGCGAGTGTGTCCACGTTGAAATCGTGGCGACACAATCCCTTTGGCGTGGCGGCGAGACCTTCGTGGATCACACGAACCTCAATATAGATGTTCACCCTGTGAGATTTTGAGATGGCAAGAAATGTGTTGGGCTGAACTGATCTAAGCAAAGTTGATATTTGGGTAAGTCGCCTAGCTGGGTAGTATCAGTTGAGATAATCGTTCGGTGCATGAGATATATTTGGAGATGTTGCTAGTGCGGATTCAGAAATAGTTGGATGGATTGAGTTGGAACTCGGACTGATTGATCGGTGGAAAATCTGCATAATTGAGAATAGTTCTCAAGTGAATATGTTGGAATGGGAATTGTGTTTGGTTCAATTGGGAGCAAAGCAAATGGATGCCTCGAACATAAAGATACCCTTGTAACTTGTTCAAATTTGCTATCGCAAAGCTCGGCTGAAATACATGTATTTTAGGGACGCCTTAAATACGTGTACGATCCAAAACTAAGCGATACGAGAAATTCGTGTTGAGCTGCAAGGAGGATGTGGGAATTCGTGAAAATTTATTCGAGCGTTCAGCAGAACGAGATGTTGTGTCAGAAATAGTGAATATGAGAGTTGCATAGAGCAGATCTATGGAATTGGATTGTGGCATGCTAGTAAGGAATGAGTACCAGCACGGTTCGTGGACGAACCTGATTCTAAGTGGTATATTATGTAACGCCCCGCAACCGCTCGGAGCGTTACGCTGAGTCGGACTGAATAAATCAAATGCTGGTTACATTTGAAATGTCGGATTTCGGGAAGAAGGATTAATCGAGTTGGTTTCAATGTGCAGATGGCTAACGGGATCGATGAAAATCAGGTGTTCGTTCAGAACAGTACTGAATAGCTGGATGGAAACGATAATGCCGTCTTCCTTAGTCCGATCGGTCGGATGATTTGGAGAGCACGGCCTGCTCGCACGGTCATACCAGTTGAGTAGATCGCGCTTGCATCGGACTACGGGTTCAAGGGATTGGCCCTATTGGCAGGACAAGATGCCTAACGGATTCAAATAATGTGAGTGGGCTCTTTCCCTTCTCCTCTACTCCTTCATGCCTAATAATATGGAAAATACGTAATGGCTTGAACACTTGGGCTGGAACATTGGGAATCACTACACTGAGGCATGCATAGAGTGTGCGTCGTTGGCTTGGTAGGATTGTGGCTTGAATGGTTTACGCGTTGGATAGTTGGATGCGATAGTTGGGTTATACGTTTGAGGCGATCGGTTGGATACTTGGGATTATGCTTGGACGGTTGGAAATATACGAGTTGGAAGGATACTTTGAGGCAAATGGAAATATGGGAATATCGGGAATTTGGGCGAACGAGCGTGCATCCGTGCACGAGTATCACTGGGTCGCTTTGTCTTGCAAAGCGAGCAGTTGTGGTTCTAAACCGAACAACTACATCAGCGAGGTATGGTGCCGCTTGATGGGGCATTGTGCCACTGAGACGGCATTGTGCCATGGGTTGCCTTTGAGCATGGGTGTTGCACCATTTCAGAATACATTATTGTAAAGCGGCAATGTGAAACACTGGGTATTTTTGGTGCCTTGGGATATATATATTGAGGTCGAGATTTGGAATCCTTGGGAATATGTTGAAAGAATGGTTATGGGTGCTTTGGTTGGATATTCGGTTGAACGAGTCTAGGATCGCTTGGTGGGGCGAGAATGTTCGATCCTCTCGTCATACCTACTTTCTGCATGTCACGGACAACCTGTGTACACAGGGTTTGACATTTCCTCGAAACGGCTTCCCGGGGCACTAGGACCGTATCGATCCGGAGGGAAATATTGATTCGTGCTAGTCACGATGCATTGCGGGACCTCCAGCGGGGCTTGCTACCCGGGCTGATAGGACGCGCCGTTAATGCTTGGATTTTGTCCTTGATGGCTTTGCCAGTGACTTCATATAGATAAGAGTTGGCTTGCTTTTCTTTTGTTGGTTTGGCTTTCGTGTAGGCGCGGCCACCTTGCCTCGGCAAGAGTGTGCACTCGAGAGTGGGATATATATAAACTTTGGTTAAAGATGGATATTGAGGCGAGACTGATGGTTCGATATGTTATCGTGCAAGCGATGACATTGAGTTAGACGGGTCGGCTATATATAAACTGCTTGTCGTTTGGTTTCAGAATGAATGCTAGCATGCTTAAACTGCTTTACTGTTTTCCTTAACATGTCATCCATATGCCATGAAAAGAATCTAGGATTCAACTAGAAAGATCACCATATAACTGTGTGCATTCACTATTTTTACTTAGTGTCGGCTTAGACGAGTGGGTTACCCTGCTCACTAGTACGGTTGTGTACTGACCCACGTTTGTGGGCAATATTTCAGGTACACAGGCGTAGTGGCGCTGCTTGGATATACGGGACAAGATGTATGAACTGTAAGTACCTTTGTGGGCTAGAAAAAGAGCAAGAGTTATTTCATCGTCTCCGTGGTATCGCTTTTGTGGCGTAGCCTTCGGGGCATCTCATTTGGACCCTATCGTGAGCTTCGCTGCATATACTCTGATGTGTACTTGGTACACAATTGGCTTCCGCTGTAACTTGGTTGTTTCGATGATAACTTTCGTGTTTAACAACATCGCCTTGTACGAGCACAACTCCAGGCTCGTACGGCATCACGTCCCGAATAGAACGATTGTCCCGCGGGAGAGCTGCAACGTGGTGATTTTACGTTCAGCGGGGACTATTGGGCTTGCGGGAGTTTGGGGCGTGACACCCCCAGCCGCGTTAGACCGCCTCTCTCCCAATTCATATATATATATATATATATATATATATATATATATATATATATATATATATTCCTCTAAAACCCTAGCCTAATCATCCAGACCCTCCTCTTCTCATCTAGACCTAGAGAGAGAGCCGTTACAGCATCCGGAGAACCCCGCCAGGCCGTCCAAACAAATCCCGACGACCGCGACCCCGCGCACTGCAGATTCCCACACGAGGTACCTTTGTTCCGGAGTTGTTTTCCGTCGACTCGCTCAACCAAACGCCGTTCCGTCTTCACCGGTATGCTCACCCCTTAACCCTCTTCCATATCTGTGTGCTAGTAGACCTCGAACAATACTAAACCTTAGGTGAAAATAGCGCCAAAGTTGGCACAAGCAGACCAAATTCTGGGATCGCAGAAAACTGCGGTGACCACCCATGTTGCCGAGATCGTATCTCCCACCACAGAGATCCGAATTCAGTGATTATTTTTGGTATGCGTAGACCACTTGACCTAGTTTAATTTCTGTTAAATAACCCTAGATTATTAACTGTTGTGGATAGAATTAAATTCATCACAAAACCCCGTGAACCCACTTTTCCAGATTTCCAAAAGTGGTAAAACGGAGCGCGCGCCGCCAAACGGAACCACCCCGCCATGTACCGAACAGTGCACACAGAGTAACCGGACACGTAAAACTTTGTGGAAACTGATTCGGACGCACGTGCGCGCCGGAATCAGCCCGTATCGGCGGACACACCCCATGTCGCAACTTTTGTGGAAGTCATGCGTATTTTGTGCACGCTTGTCAGATTGTGACAAAACTTACACCAATGGACTCGTGGTAACGCGCTGGTCCTGTGACCCAATTTTTACGCTATTCTGAGACAGTTGACCAAATCGCCAATTGGCGGGCCAAACAGTTGACTTTTTGGACGAAATTGTGTTCGGCTCATCGGAATTCATATTTGGACATACCTTTGGATTTGTATTGACATCTAGAGTTTGTTTGACCTATAATTTGTCCTATTTAGAGACTGTTAACCTTGGCACGTTTTTCGATGCAAAGTGGGCTACATGTGGATCCCACTTTTACCTAAAATTACCGTTTTGCCCCTGTGTCCAAATTGGATGAAAGGAAAGTGCTTTTTAGCTATTTTGCTTATTCTGGGAACGTTGGTGATATTTATTTCAGCATTCGGAGACATTTGTTCTGCGGCTATAGCTTCTGATCTAGTGTGTTGTACTTCGGGACGTTACACTTTGCAGCTTTCTTGCCAGGCAAGATACCTTGCCAATTTGCTTACAGTATTTTGCATGCTTAGTATATTTCTGTATATTTATTACATTTCTATATATTTCTTACATGTGTAGTTTTCTTTCATTCATTACTATGTATTAGATATGTTGACACACACATGGCACTTAGTATCATCGAGGAAAATCATTAGGCGTATCGGCTTTTAACCACTCTGGTAAACCGTAGTAACTAGCACGCACTATGGTGGTCGTGTCCGATGGTCGCTACCCCCGAGGTATGTCGATTGATGGCGTCCGAGGGTCGCTACCCCAGAGGTATGTCGGCTGATGATGTCTACTGACGAGCGTATGAGTTGTGAGGATTAGATCGAGTAGACTACCCTTGCCCATACGTCAAAAAGTTGTCCTCATTTACATTTATATAAATTGTCTTGTACATCGTACTTATTTATTTTTAAATTATATGCATGTTTACTGTATTCAAATTGGCTAGCTTTTTTGTATCTTGTTACGTCCCTCTGAGGACCTGGTCCACTGCCAGGTGTATCTGTTCTTGAGTATTTGTAGGAGCGCAGATCCGGATGGTTACATATGATTCGAGGATGTGTTCTCTCCGAGCCCCATGACTGTTAGCTGGTATTCTTATATTTTGTTTATTGTGGTATACTTTTCCATTCGAGTTGGTAGTGGATTTGTTTCCATCCAACTATCCTCCTTAGATACTTATGTTGAGATCTAGTTATATAGATACTGGTTATTTATTCATATTTGATTTTCGTAGATGAGATTTAGATTGTACCCTGTGACTTATAATACATTTTATACCACTTGTGGATTGATATTCATATTACAGCGTACGTATGGGTTATGGTTTCCATATATTGGAGTTGCCATATCCATGCGGCTGGCATGCTTACGTGTCCTAGTCCTACGTATTTTGGGACTGAGGCGTGACATATTTTTGTGGTGGCCCATGCAGGTCAAGAGCATATTGTCTCGGTTACGTTACTGTACCGAACAAGCCTGTACCTAGGAATAGAGTATAGGATCTCATCCATAATTGACTATGATTCGCGCTTCTTCCAATCCATTCTATTTGAATAATTGTATCCTGCTTGATTCCTGTACTTCCCTAATAGTTCTTTGAGTATAGCCTTCTGCTAGAATATAGGAATCCTTGTTATTATGATAATAATTATGGTAGCACACCTATTAAAATTACAACGAGAATATAGACACACCACCAAGTTTAGAATAACTAGTGAACCGTAGAATTCCTTATCTATAGACTGGTTTACCATTACCCCTTGATGTATTATGAAGACTTGAGAATAGTATAGACGTTACTAGAGTTAGTTAGAAGTTTTACCGTAATTTTTGACCCTAGTATTGAGGAACCAATAGAAAACCAAAATTGAATATTAGGACTGAACCTAACCGTCATAGTTAGATAAGTAGTGGAGAACTACAAAACTTAGATCATTGTCTTATTAGTAGCAGACAGTACCTTAGGAAGCCAAGAGCAATGAATATAATATTTCTCTTGATCATATCTCGAACATAGCAACTAGCATACCACTCCTCCTTAGAAAGCCATGATGCTATCTAGAGCCCCCTATTTTAATTTCATATGTTATTCCTCTACGACCTTAACGTTCGCTAATTGTACGACGACTAAATTTTGTTCTTCTACTCTTCATCTTTCAACTCGTGCCATCTGACACTTCTAATTATAGACCAAGTATTTTTATTCTATGATTAGGATATATAGTTGTTGGGATTATAGTTGTAAATGTTAAATTTTGAAATTTTGTGCTTAGTAGTTGTTTCGGATAAATAAACGAAAGACGTAAGGAAATGACGGGTTTTTTATTTACGAAAACCCCGCTCTTCGGTTTATAAACAAGTTTGTATAATTTAATCCTATACGAGGAATGTCGAGTATAATTTATTTAATCTGGGTAAATATTGCTATAGGAGTCTGATATGCAGTCGATCACTTTGTCCCTTGGACCACACGATGACGAAGAAGTGTCATAGATGACAGAAAGCAGCTTCGAAGGTTGCTAAAGAGAGTGGATGCTCGATGCCAAAGTCGTCGATCACTACGCTTTGCCTGAGCTCTGGATTCTTCTCTCTCAAAGATACTTTGACTCTATCCTTTTTAGACCATAAATCTGTGACCTCGACCTCTGTTGATAGAGGTCTCTATTTATAGAGTTTTAGTGACAGTTGTAGAAGCATGAAAAATACGCTGGGAGGAGCTACGCAGCATACTGATGCAGAACAGCGTAAACAGAGGCCTTCAGAGCCATCAAGCGTACAAGCAGAGCTTTCTTCGCTAAATATAGCGTAAAGTATAAGCTCAAAGAACCATCCGCGTAAGTGCAGTACATCCAAGCCGCTTCAGCGTAGACAGGGTTCTTCATCGCCTCCATGGCGTAAAACTCATCCGCTCTCAAAGCAGCGTTTAAGCGTACGAGGAACGCTTCGTCTTCCCCAAAATGAACCTGTCAAGTCACGCAGTGAACTTGACCTCTGCCTCCTGACAAAAAGTGCTGCACGGCTACCCAGACGACGGCTGGAAACGAGGACAGACCCCTCGGGACGCGCACCACAGTATGATGGCGGATCTCTGCATTTAATGTAGAGGATTTGGTTAAAATATCACCGAACCGTCGTTTACTGACGTCCCCTCAGCGTAAACTGCTCTTTCGCGTACAAGGGGATACGCTGCCTTGTTTTACACAGGCAAACATGAGCTGTTTTACGCTCCGCAGTAGACAAACCGCCTGCCACGTCAAAAGTTGCACTTCGTACGGGGCTCGAGGCACGTCTCTACGTCTAATTACACAGAGCGGTGATAGTTTCTCTCGAGACACGTCTCTGCGACGGACGCACAGAAGGGCTGCAGACCTTCAAAACACGCCTCCGCATTTAATGCATAAGATGGTGGCAAATCTCTGCAGGAGATTTGATTATATCTTCAAAAGCCGTAATTCTGGCTAAGACGTCCACATCAGCACTATGGCACGGTACGCAGCGGCCTCTACGCCCATTCAGGATCTGTGCTTATTCGGCTTCTACGCCCACTCAGTCTCTACGACCATTCGGCTTCTACGCCTACTCGGCTTCCATGCCCATTCGGCTTCTACGCCTACTCGGCTTCTATGCCTATTTGGCTTCTACGCCAGGGTGACAGTCATTTGGCTTCTACGCCAATCTCTTCTACACAAGGGATACCTACCTACGTGGCTTCTACGTCGTGATCTTCGCAGCAGATATACGCGTTTTGTCCCCTTAGTTGGACACGCGTCACATGCTCACTCAAAAGGTCATCTATACGCAGGCATTGGTTATTTTAACCGTTATGTAAAAGGATGTTGTACTTTCCACTCCTCAGTTTTTACACCGACGGAGTGGTCACTGTCACCAATACTCTATAAATAGAGACCCCTATCAATAGGGAACCAGGTCAAAAAACTTAAAACTTCAAGATCGAATAAGGTCGAACTTCCAAGAAAGATCGAACCGGAGGTCAAAAGAGAGAGAGAGAGAGAGAGTCCGGAGCTCAGGCAAAGAGCAGGGATCAACGACTTTGGCATCGTGCATCCACCCTCTTCTGCAACCTTCGAAGCTGCTACCTGTCTTCCACGGCACTTCTTCAACATCGTGTGGTCCAAGGACTAAAGTGATCGACTGCAGATCAGACACCTATAGCAATTTATACCCAGATTAAATAAATTGTACTCCCACATCCTCGTATAGGATTAAATTGTACAAGTTTGTTTATAAACCAAAGGGCAAGGGTCTCGTATAAACCCCGTCATTAAAATACACTTTCATTCTTTCGTTTAATACCACAAACAATAGTGACCACTCAGTCGGCATAGAAATCGAGTAGTAGAAAGTACAACACCCTTTTACACGATGGTTACAATAACCGTTGCTCGTGTATAGATAATGTTTTGAATGAGCGTGTGATGCGTGTCTAATCAAGAGACAACCCGTATTACTGCTGTGAAGATCACGACGTAAAAGCCACGTAGGTAGTTATCCTTCGCGTAGAAGAGGTTGGCGTAGAAGCTAATAACTGTCACCATGCGTAGAAGCCGAGTAGGCGTAGAAGCCGAGTAGGCGTAGAAGCCGAGTGGGCGTAGAAGATAGCTGATCCTCCTCTCCTGACTGAGGCCTTGAGCAAATTCTGGACCGAATAGCCTTAATACGCGCCAATGCAAATGTGGCCTGAGTTGGCGTATTCCAAGGAGATAGCGTACAGCGTACTCCCATAGCTGAAAATAGCCGGATGGCGTAATGTGCCAAAGTGATGATGTGGACGTTTTAGCCGAAATTACGGCTTTTGGAGATATAATCAAATCTCTTGCATTAAATGCAGAGATCTGCCCCCATCCTGCGCATTAAATGTAGAGGCGTATTTTTAAAGATTTGCCATCATCCTGCGCATTAAATACAGATACACGCCTCGAACCCTGTACGAAGAGCAACTGATGACATGGTAGTCTGTTTGTCTTCTGCGGAGCGTAAGAAGCTCACGTCTGCCTGTGTAAAACAAGGCAGCGTATTCCAGAGGCATGTCTCAAAGATCTGCCATTATTCTGCACATTAAATACAGAGGCGTGTCTCGAGCTCTGCCATCACTCTACGCATTAAATGCAGAGACGTGTCACAAAGATCTGCCGTCCCAAAGATTTGCTATCATTTCTGCGTATTAAATGCAGAGACGTGTCTCGAGCCCTGCCATCACTCTGCACATTAAATGCAGAGACGTGTCACGAAGATCTGTCATCCCGAAGATTTGCCATCATTTCTGCGCATTAAATGCAGAGGCGTGCCTCGAGCTCTGCCATCACTCTGCGCATTAAATGCAGAGACGTGCCTCGAGCTCTGTACGAAGAGAAGCTTTTGACGTGGCAGTCTGTTCATCTTCTGCGGAGCATAAGAAGCTCACGTCTGTCTGTGTAAAACTAGGCAGCGTATTCCCTTGCATGCGTAAAACCAGTTTCCGCCAAGGAGATGTCACTAAACGACAGTCTGGGTCGCTGTGCCGCACCATCATTATAGCCGTCGTCTGGGTAGTCGTGCAGTACTCTTTGTCAGGAGTCTAACGTCAGGTTTACTGCAAGATTTGTCAGGTTCACTGCACGACTTGTCAGGTTTATTTTGGGGAATACGAAGCGTCCCTCGTACACTTCAATGCTGCATTAAAAGAGGATAAGTTTTATGCCATAAAGGCGATGTAGCACCCTTTTTACGCTGAAGCAGCCTGGACATACTATATTTACGCGAATGGTCCTTGAGCTTATATTTTACTCTGAGCTCAGCGGAAAAGCTCTGTTGCACGTTTGATGGCTCTGAAGTCATCTTTTTATGCTGTACAGCATCAACATGCTGCGTATAGCTATCCAGCATATTTTTCAGGCTTCTACAGTAGTTAGAACTTGATGGTTTAAGCTATTCTTGTAGATTTAGACCTGGTGCTTATCCTTAGTTTTAAATTACATAACATGTACCCCCACCTCGATACGAATTAAATCCTTTCCCCTTGACGGCCAGTAACTCTTCTATCCTTACTATTGATACTTGCTCTATGAGCGCTATGATTAAGACTTAGGACGACCATGACCTATGTAATGAAAAAGGATACCCTAATAAGTACCAAGACCCCTTCTCGTAGACCTTAATAGAAGTTTCTACGGTATCCTTAAGGCAATTACAGTTTTAGTTTATTGATATAAGTTGGGTAGTATACCTCACAACCTAGTATCACATTGTCTTTTGACCTATTATTGAAGTATAACTGAATGATATTATTGTATGCTAGCGTAAGATGACAGTGTTTATTCAGACTGTAGGACTTAGAGGCTCATACCCTAATTTAGTCGACTAACAACTTAGACATGGAGTTAGTATGACAACTATAGAGATTGTAGAGTCTTTTTTTTTGTGTACTTGAATTGTTATGTACCTTCTTTCATCATAATCCAGTGTATTTATGTTTGCTGTACTACCTTGACTTATGCTGCTATTATAGCCTAGTTTTTGCAAGCTTATTCTTTTATCGAGCTTGCTCATGGTATATGTATTATTGGGTGCACACAATGATACAATTGCCTAATCAGAATCGGTGTATTAAGGTCTAGCTAACCTTAGTGCGCTTGGTTCGCTCTTCGCATACGTGGATTGAGATATATGGTAGTAGACGGATATACTTGCCCCTAGACATGTCTGACACATCGTATCGGTTACATAATTGTACTGATACGAGCATATAAATAGGAAGTTACCAAAAATAGGATTTCAATCCACAACTGTCCTGACAACTCTCTCTTCGAATTCTTTAATCTCTTTGAACCTCGTACTTATATTCTGTCACCTTCACCATAAATTCTTTATTATTGCTCTCCGTCTTCCCCTATTTCGGAAAGACGAAACCTCATGCTGGTATAAGTTGACACTGATAGTACTAGATATACCCCATAAGGCTAATCACATGACTTAGTGACCCTCTTTTATAATTCATTAAGGGCATATCATAAATGATATGTTTGGTATTAAAACCTTGAGGATTGAATAACATGATTAAATAATTTGAGGAATAGTTTTCCTAGATGTATAGCCTTAGGTGATAGATGGATAAATTTTAAGTTCTGTAGATTGTGAACCCTCACCCAAAATTTAGACCTACTTGGCGGAGATAGTGAGACTAAGGCTAGATTAAGTCTAGTTAGAGATAGAACACGGTATTTTATTTGATTTTGCAATAATTATATCACTTAGCGCCCCTTATCGTGCTCCGATAATTGGAGTACTACACTAGCCACTGCCTTCCTACAAATTCTACACCCTTACCTAGACGTGCCTATCATCCAATTCTCATCTTTGTGCAATTTTCTAATTGTTGGACGCTTTTATGCAAAAGAGCATTTAGGTGTCCACACCATTGGACATGACACATAAAAAAACCTATTTTTCGCATATGTAGATTTTTCCATGATTTTTGGGATGTGCAACGCGCAACATCGCCCACCCATTTAAACTTAGCCTTGTATTTTAAACAATGCAAATCTTATACCCCTTGACTTTCTACCACGACTTAGTTTTAATTTCGAGGACAAAATTTTTATAAGTTAGGTAGAATGTAAAACCCCTATTTCTAAAAATCGTAATTATTTTTTTATTTATTATTAATTTAATTATAGTAATTAGTGACTAAATAGGAGAAATAGATTTTTAATAATTTTTATTTTAGGTGTTGGCGCACTTAGAGGATTTATGGGACCATCAAAAATTTTTCGAAATTTATTTCATGTAGGAGACCCCTTGAGCAGTTGCTAGCTTAACGGTGTGCATTAATATAATCTATAAATTTTCTTATGAGTATATATATATATATATATATATATATATATATAAAAAGAAAAAGGAAAAGAAAAGAAAAGAAAAGAATATTATTAATAAACTAATAATAACTAATAATAATAACTATACTATTCTAACTTAAGCAAAACAAAAGCAAAACTTTCCTTAAGCAACACAGCAAACCACCTTACAATTCTGCCAACGCAGTCCACTCCCTAGCAAACAAATCGCAGCCGCCCACTTTCTTTTGCTTGCAGCCTTTGTGAGCCGCGGACAAACCCCCCTAGCCGCGTTAGACCGCCTCTCGCCCAATTCATATATATATATATATATATATATATATATATATATATATATATATATATATATATATATATATATATATATATATATTCCTCTAAAACCCTAGCCTAATCATCCAGACCCTCCTCTTCTCATCTAGACCTAGAGAGAGAGCCTTCATCGCAGCCAGAGAACCCCGCCAGGCCGTCCAAACAAATCCCGACGACCGCGACCCCGCGCACTGCAGATTCCCACACGAGGTACCTTTGTTCTGGAGTTGTTTCCCGTCGACTCGCTCAACCAAACACCGTTTCGTCTTCACCGGTATGCTCATCCCTTAACCTTCTTCCATATCTGTGTGCTAGTAGACCTCGAACAACACGAAACCTTAGGCGAAAACAGTGCCAAAGTTGGCACAAGCAGACCAAATTCTGGGATCGTAGAAAACTGCGGTGACCATCCATGTTGCCGAGTTCGTATCTCCCACCACAGAGATCCGAATTTGGTGATTCATTTTGGTATGCGTAGACCACTTGACCTAGTTTAATTTCTGTTAAATAACCCAAGATTATTAACTGTTGTGGACAGAATTAAATTCGTCACAAAATCCCGCGAATCCACTTTTTCATATTTCCAAAAGTGGTGAAACGGAGCGCGCCCCGCCAAACGGGATCGCCCCGCCGTGTACCGAATGGTGCACGCAGCGTAACCGGATACGTAAAAATTCATAAAAACTAATTCGGACGCGTGTGCGCACCGAAATCAGCCCGTATCCGCGGACATATCCCGTATCGCAACTTTTGTGGAAGCCGCACGCATTTTGTGCACGCTTGTCAAATTGCAACGAAACTTGCGCCACTGGACTCGTGGTAACGTGCTGGTCCTGTGACCCAATTTTTACGCAATTCTGTGAGTTGACCAAATCGCCAATTGGCGGGCCCCACAGTTGACTTTTTGGACGAAATTGTGTTCGGCTCATCGGAATCCATATTTGGAAATACCGTTGGGTTTGTATTGACATCTAAAGTTTGTTTGACCTATAATTTGTTCCATTTAGAGACTGTTACCCTTGGCATGCTTTTCGGTGCAAAGTGGGCCACATGTGGACCCCACTTTTACTCAAAATTATCGTTTTGCCCCTGTGTCCAAATTGGACGAAAGGAAAGTGCTTTTTAGCTATTTTACTTATTATGGGAACGTTGGTGATGTTTATTTCAGCATTCGGAGACATTTGTTCTGCGGCCATAGCTTCTGATCTTGTGTGTTGGACTTCGTGACGTTACACTTTGCAGCTTTCTTGTTAGGCAAGATACCTTGCCAATTTGCTTACAATATTTTGTATGCTTAGTATATTTCTGTATATTTCTTGCATGTGTAGTTTTCTTTCATTTATTACTATGTATTAGATATGTTGACACACACATGGCACTTAGTATCATCGAGGACAATCATTAGGCGTATGGGCTTTTAACCACTCTGGTAAACTGTAGTAACTAGCACGCACTATGGTGGTCGTGTCCGATGGTCGCTACCCCCGAGGTATGTCGATTGATGGAGTCCGAGGGTCGCTACCCAAGAGGTATGTCGGCTGATGATGTCCACTGACGAGCGTATGAGTTGTGAGGATTAGATCGAGTAGCCTACACTTGCCCATACGTCGAAAAATTGTCCTCATTTGCATTCATATAGATTGTCTTGTACAGCGTACTTATTTATTTTCAAATTATATGCATGTTTACTGTATTCAAATTGGCTCACTTTTCTGTATCTTGTTACGTCCCTCTGAGGACCTGGTCCCCTGCTAGGTGTATTTGTTCTTGAGTATTTGCAGGAGCACAGATCCGGATGGTTACATATGTTTCGAGGATATCTTCTCTCCGAGCCCCATGACTGTTAGCTGGTATTCTTATATTGTGTTTATTATGGTGTACTTTTCCATTCGAGTTGGCAGTGGATTTGTTTTCATCCAACTATCCTCCTTAGATACTTATGTTGAGATCTAGTTATATAGATACTGGTTATTTATTCATATTTGATTTTCGTGAATGAGATTTAGATTGTACCCTGTGACTTGTGATACATTTTATACCACTTGTGGATTGATATTCATATTACAGCGTAAGTATGGGTTATGGTTTCCATATATTGGAGTTGACATATCTATGCGGCTGGCATGCTTACGTGTCCTAGTCCTACGTATTTTGGGACTGGGGCATGACAAATCGGTTTGGAGAGGGTGTGTGGCCGAATGGTTTGGCTTGGGGGGTTACACTCCAATATGATTACTACATGAAGTAATGGATGGGAGGTGAAAGGTTGGGGGTTACTTGCTAAGACCAAAGGTCACTAGGATATGTTACATTAAGACTCTATCCTATGTATTGGCTGCAAGTTGGTTCCCCTCCCCCTCCCTATATGCACACATGGTTCAATTTAAGTTAACATAGTCCAAAGTTTATGCTATTTTGGGTAAAAGCTGAATTTAAATTTAAATGAGGTAATAATGTGATTTGGTGTGGGAAAAAAATATGTTTGGTATATAAAAAGATGAGGGATAGGTGTGTGGTGTTGTATATGAGTTAGTGAAGTTAGTTTGAGGCTTCAAGTTGGGTTTCAGGCTCGGTCAGTTGCAATTAATCAAAAAGGATCATTTTTGACTAATTAAAATGCATGATGTTTCTATATTATTTTTGGAGCCTACGGGGACTCAAATAAATGTGACACCAATGTCATGTGCATAATTGGTCGTGTTAGGCTAGGGATTATAAAAGTCAGTGTCAAAATTTGGGTTCATGTTGCTCGTCTAAATTGACCACAACGGAAAAGTGTCCAAGTGTCATATTTTGAGTCAAAAAGCGTCGCGGTTGTTGTGCGACCAAAACAAAATGTAGGTTTGTAAAATTATGAGTGACATATGTGTCATGAGCCTAATTTGGGCTAGGCTAAGCCTATTATGCAAAGTTGGTTGGAAAGAAAATGCTAGTGTTGTATTCCTGGCTTTAAGATTACACTAAAGGGTTTCTAAATTCTAGAAATTATTTTAATGATTTAGAATTAAAACAAAATTACCAAAATATCCTTATCAAAATTTTAGGGGGTTTACAGGTTGCTCCTCGTAAGACAAGTTGGTATCAATGACTATCTCGGAATGGTCAAGGATATGACTTGGATCCAGGATATACCTACGCAACTGAGATACATGAAATACATCGTGCACCTCACGTAGCGAAGGAGAAAGGGCAAAACGATAAGCAACATCGCCTACCCGCTCGAGGATATCGAATTGACCGACGTATCGCGGACTAAGCTTCCCGTGGACGCCGAATATAATGACTCCGTGGGTCGACGAAATCCGCAAGAACAAGTGGTCTTCGACAAGAAACTCTAAAGGCCTAAGGTGATGATCCGCCCAATGCCGATGTCTGTCCTGCGCAATCTGGAGTGGCTCTCTAATCTTCTTGACAACTTCTACTATCGACGTGATCATCTCGGGACCTGACATCTTTTTCTTACCAATATCATCCAATTCCAATGGTGATCGGCACTTCCTCCCATATAACGCCTCGAATGGCGCCATCTAGATACTCGCCCGACGAGATAAAGGTGATCTTTTCAAGACCCTCCAAAATCTAAGAGTACAAGCCCGTAACATGTCTTCTAATTTCTGGATTGTTCTTTTTGAATATCCATTTATCTGAGGATGATAAGCGATACTGAACCTCAACTTGGTGCCTAGACTCTGTTGCAAGCTCTTCCAAAAATGAAATGTGAACCGAGTATCTTGATCTATTACGATACTTATCGGAACACTGTGCTGTCTTACTATCCATCGCATGTACATCTCTGTCAACTGTTCTGTAGACTATTCTACTTGGAAAGGAAGAAAATAAGCTACTTCCGTGAGTCGATCCACTATCACCCAAACTGCATCACGACCAGTCGGGGATCTAGGTAAATCGGTCACAGTGTCCATCGTGATATGCTCCCACTTCCACTCCGAAATAGGAAGCCACTGTAATAATCCTGCTTGTCTTTACTGGTCTGCCTTGACTTGCCAACACTCCTACGTCTTGTGGAAGTACTATCTCAATACCTCTCTCTTGAAGATCTTCTAAGATATGCTTCTGTGATGTCAACATGTTTGCCTGGATGGTACAGGAGTTCTACGTCATAATCTTTCAACAATTCTAACCGCCTCCTATTTCTCATGTTCAAATCCTTTTGGGTAAATACATACTTTAAGCTCTTGTGATCCGTGAATATTTTCACCCGATCACCATACAAGTAGTGCCTCCATAGCTTTAAGTACAAAAACTACTGTCGTCCGCTCTAAATCGTGTGTTGGATAGTTCTTCTCATGATCTTGAAGCTATCGAGATGCATAAGCTATCACCCTTCCATGTTGCATCAAAACACACCCGAAACCCTTTCCAAACGCGTCACAATATACTGTAATTCCTTCGAAACCTACTGGGAGCGTGAGAATAGGTAAAAAATTAATCTCTTCTTCAACTCCTTGAATGATGTCTGACATTCTATTGACCATATATACATAGCCTCTTTGTGCGTCAACTGGTCAATGGCGCTGAAATCCTTCCTAAGTCTGCTACACATCTTCTGTAATATCCTGCCAATCCCAGTAAACTATGTACCTTTGCTAATATCTTAGGAACTGGCCAACTCTCTACGGCCTAAACCTTCTTCAGGTCTACTGCTAATCCTGCCCCAGAGATGATATGACGTAAAAATGATACGTGATCTAACCAAAACTATGACTTGCTGAGCTTTGCATATAATTGGTGTTCCCTTAAAATCTGTAAGACCTTCCGAAGATGCTCTTCGTGCTCTTCTTTGCTACTGGAATAGACTAGAATGTCGTCTATGAAAACTACCATGAACTGGTCTAGCTATGGCATGAAAATACGATTCATCAAATCCATGAATACCGTTAGAGCATTGGTCAACCCGAATGGCATAACTAAGAATTCGTAATGCCCATATCGTGACCTGAATGCTGTCTTGGGTATGTCTTGCTCCTGAACTCTTATTTGATGATATCCTGACCGGAGGTAGATCTTGGAGAAAACTTTAGCTTTGTTTAATTGATCAAATAAATCATCTATCCTTGGTAATGGGTACTTGTTCTTCACTGTTACTGCATTCAATTGTCTATAGTCGATGCACAATCTCGTTGACCAATCATTCTTCTTTAATAAAACTACTGGCATTACCTAAGGTGTTCCACTGGTTCGGATAAACTTTTTCACCTTCAACTCTTCTACGTGTTGGTAAAGCTTATCTAGTTCTAATGGTGCCATTTGGTGAACCTAACAAGATATTGGTCCTGCTCTGGAAATTAATTCTATGCAACCATGATTTATGCAACCATGATGTACAAAATACTGCAATCAACAGAAGAAAAGAACTAAATTTTTTGTTTCTTTTATTGCTGATATAGCGTGGGTCCGAAACTGATATACCAAAACCAAGTTTTGAATCTTGGACCTGATTGTGATTTTACTTAAAGTTTGGATGACCGGAAGTAGTGATCAATTTTACTTATATTTGTGTCTATGAACCTGGGTATTTGCTGATATTTGTGTCTATGGACCTGGGTATTTGCTGAACACTTAGCTGCTGATACTGATACTGAACACTTAATTGATATTTGCAAGTATATCCCTCTTTTTTCCCTCTCTTTTTTCATTTTATTTTCATTTCTAAAGATGCTAACTGGATTTGTATGCATATTAAAATGCCTAATCCTAGTTCTTACATGGAGTGTTTTAATGGAAAGAAAAAATGTATTTTTGTAGAACATTGACAGTATATGACATTTTGCTTCATGTAAAATGTTGGGACTCTTTGACCTTGGAAAGCAGAGGTAAATTTCCATCGCTTAAAATTGATGGCAGATTTAACCTAGCACCGACTTGAAATATATGCTCTCACTTTAAGAGATACTAGGACTAATATAAAGAGTAGAGCTAATAAACATTTATACCCTGGATTTTATAACAATTTAGAGTTTTAAGTCCTGACACTTCTAATTAGAAAGTTTGGCCATTGATTTTTAATTTTGGTTTTTTTACTATTATATCCACCTTTCAAATATGTGTTGGTAGTGTTTAGGATATAATGGAAAAAAATCCAAAAAAATAATTCAGGATCCGAACTTTTTAGGTTTAAATTCTAAACTAATATAAAATTCAGTGTGTAAATGCTAATTAGTCCTAAAAAGTAAGGAAAGCGAGAAGGAGCAGTAGCTCTATAACTATCTTAGGAATTTCCCTCCCCCCCCCCCTCCTCACGTCTCACAAGGAGACAAGACAGAACAAAGCCTAGCTAGACTCATTTTATAGCCTACAAACACCTTCTGCAACTTCTCTCTTCCTCCCCCAAAAATTTCATTATACCTTTGATTTTCTGGTACTATAGGGATGAGTAAAGGAGACAAATTTCATTATACCTTTCATTTTTCTTATAGTGAACCAGGAGATAATCTAATTTTAATTGTTTCCACATTCTTAGCAGTAGCCTCACCGATTTGAATGTTGATCAAATTTATGTGTTGAAATATTAAAAAAATGGCTATTTCCTATTTACATTTAATTTACCAAAGAGGCAAAGAGGAGATTAGAGGCTCAACCGCTCAGACCGAAACAACACGAGCTCGTAAGAATAAAGGAGTTGTGATTCTCTAAATGGTTGTAATATTATGTTTTAGTAGTTTGGAACTTTTGATTTAATGTAGCTTGTATGAAGAGACATGTTTTGTTATTATGGTTTGTAGTGTTGAAGTATTAATATAGCATGCAAGTTTTATCAACTTTTTATCATTCAATTTATGGTATTTTTTTTTTATAAATTTGAATTGTGTGGTTCATATTATATTATTGTAATGATGGTATGGTTGTACCTTTGGTACTGACTACAAGTATGGAGTCTTTACCTTTTTGTAAAGTCTGAAGTCTTTAAGTTCCGTTACGAGTTGTAAAAAGATGGTAATGATGGTAGGGGTTTAGTTTTTTACATTTACAATATATTTTCACATCCCACAATTGTTATTAACCAAATATGCCATAAATGATACCCTCAATTGTCATTAAGGGCACACAAAATATGCCATAAATGATAGCCACAATTTTGTTGGAGATTCAATTACAATGTACAAATGCATGTTGTAAAAAGGTGGAGATGATAATTTACAACATTGATGTGCATTGTAAATGGTCATTTACACGCTCGAATGTGCGTTGTAAATAATAGAAAGGGGGTCATTTAAAGCGTTCGAATGCACACAGTAAATAATAGGGTCATTTGCCATGGCGTTTTATGACCCAAAAATATACGCCGTAAAAGATCTTTTACGGCGTGTTTCGTCTGCCATAAATAATAATTTTTCTTGTAGTGAGGACATCGGTTCATACTTGCAATAACTGACTATTTTTTTAAATGGGCAGAGGCAGTTCCATTCGTCGAGGTGAAAACATCCAATTTGATTAGTGTTGTCAAACACCATGTGATCTATCATTTTGTTATTCCCCGAAAGATAATACACGACAATGGACCGCAGTTTGCTAGTCAAGCATTCTATCGTTTCTGTGACAAGAATTGAATCCAGAACGTGACTTCTACGACATATAATCCGGCAGCCAACAGCTTAGTGGAGGCCTTCAATAAAACCATAATCAAGCTATTCAAGAAGTTTATCTTATCCAACAAGCACGATTGGAATGGGAATCTCGAAGAAATCCTTGTGGGCTTATTGCACGACAGTCCGAACTCCAACAGGTTGTACACCATTTTTCTTGGTCTATGGATGTGAAGTAGTTCTTCCACTAGAGATCCAGATCCCCTCTCTCAGAATAGCTATTGCTAATGAGCTAACAATAGAGAACAATGATCATTTGAGACTTCAAGTGTTAGAAGAACTAGATGAAAAGCGTTACATGCTCAACAACGTATTAAGTTATATCAAGCACGCATTTTTAAAACTTTTAATCAAAAAGTAAAAGAAAAAGTATTCCTAGTCAGAGAACTGGTCCTTACAGTGAGGAGACCTATGGTTACAACCCACAAGAGCAAAGTCAAATTACATGCTATGTGGGAAGATGCTTATGTAATGAAAATAATATTCTCCAACGGTGCCTACAGACTTGCTAAACCTAATGAGATTTGATGATAATGCCCATCAACGACAAATTTCTCAAGAAATACTATGTCTAGATAAGACATGCTTTTCCATCCCTAGCGTAGTAAGTTAAGATGCACCTCGAACTATTGCCTTTATTCATTTTGGATAAGAAATAGGTAATATGTCCTCAAAATTTTCCCATTGGGACAATCCTCAGATCCAATGAAACATTCTCATTGAGATTATCCAAACTATCAACTCCAACAAAGTATCCCATTTTTTGAAGCTCAGTTGCTTTGAGGATATCTTATTCCTAATCCCTAGTAGGATTAGAAATAATCTCGCATATTTCTTCACCAATCAAGATAAATGATGGGGTTCATGTCCATATTACCTCTGGATTGTATTATATTTATCATCCTAGAACAGAGAAAACAATAGTTCATCTTTTTGAATCACCCTTTTGTCCTTTATCCCCAGTGGAGTAGACTGGCAGTCTATCATGTCCATATTACCTCTGATATTATTACATTCTCAAAGCTCAGTACGAGTTAACCATGGGTGGTAAATTCAACAAATACCCCCTCGCAGAATTATATTTTGTCGTGTCCATATTACCTCTGAACAGATATATTCGGTAAGATCCTATTGAAAAAATTATCATGTCCATATTACCTCTGATATTGTTTTCATCATAACCTATTATTTATATCTAATCTAAGATATACAACAAATAATAGGTCCACAACACATGAAAAGTCACAAATTATGCTTCATGGTAAGATATGCTTACAAAATGTGACAACAACAAATTAAGCATTAAGAAGACGAGGAATCAGAGTCTTACGAATTTTTTACAAACATCGTAAGAGCATGTAAAATGCAAACATCCGAATATGCGAACACCCGACGAGTAGCCTCTACGTTGGCATGTTCATCCTGTCTCTCTGGGTTAGCAACATAAGTATCAAAACCACTAACTTCAATCTGGGGCGTGACAGATCCATCCGACAAACAGTCAATGGGATCCTGTCATGACCCGCACCCGGTGTAGGGACGCGAGTAGTGAACAACGTCCAGCCTACGTCGCAGCATCGACGGCAGAACGTTGTTTGGTAAACTATCTATCTAGCAATAATGATCATCAAGATATATACTGCCACCAATAAAGTATAAATACTCAATCACATATCAATAAGATGGAACAATCGCATGAATATGATATGAAGAACTGAAGAGTCAAATACAACTCACAAGATAAAATAATATCCAATGAATCATTTAATACAATAAGAAATAATAATATCAAAACCTGGAGATAAATCCAGTACAATAAACCTATCTACTGAGCTACAAGTACTGGGTCATCTGTCTCAACTGGGATGAGAATCTCCTAAGCCAAAGTCTCTGGCTCTAAGCCAACTATGTCCTGAGGCCCATAGTGAGTGGGATACCACTTCTCAGTGTCATCTGGAAAAAATATATCCAGTCAGGAAAGGAGAAAAGTACACCTCTAACATCAGTTCCAATAAATGATAAAAATTATGTAAAAGTAAATAGAACTAATATACAAAATGTAATATATAAGTACAAGAGATATACAAAATAGGAATAGTGGAATTAAATATAAGAAAATTAGCATTATGAAAATGAGCAAGAAATACTACTACTACTACTACTACTACTACTACTACTACTACTACTATGTGAGTGAGTACCAGCTTTAATATGTGATCGGCTTAGAAACTTGCAAAAGGATTAGGACCTAGTCAATCATATGTAAGGTGTATGATCAATACTCATAAGGACATACATGAGGAGGGGAATGATCACATATCTACACTAACACTCCCTGCTCCGATTGGTATAGTGGAACAAACCATGGTACGTTATGACACAGGATTCACTGGGTAGGTAGCAAGTCTTCCCAAGAATCAATATTTGTACATGTACAAAAAGAACGAGGAACAAGGCTTGTACAAGATACACCCTTGCACAAGATACACCATAAATACTAAGGAATAACATCTCATGACGAGATCCGAATATACCAATCCGGGTAACTATCGTGTCAAAAAATTAAGGATATCTACAATAAATACGAGAAACATAGATGATATCATAAATAAAAAACTATCAGAGAATGTACTTGCCTGAAATCCGGTAAACAGTATCAAAGATGTCCGAAACGGTATCCCGGAGACCTAAATATGGAATATTATATCAATATAAGATTTTAGAATAAATACAAGTTAAACTAGTCAAATTCTAGGTCATAAAGCCATTTCTAGGTCAAAATAGTCAAACTAGGTCATCTCTGGGTCAAACTAGTCAAACTTGGTCAAACTAGCTATTTTTAGGTTGTATGAGTCCATCTCTAGGATATTGAGTCCATACACTATGTAACTAGGCTATACTAGCTTTGTTGGGATATTAGTACTATACTGTATCGTAAGATACGTAATATAATATAAGAAAGTACTATAACAAATATAAAATATACTAGTATTCCTAGCTAACTAGTACTATGGGATACCTAGGCTTTGAACCAACTTGGTATCACACTAGCTACCCTCATCTTGATACCCATATCCAATACTTACAATTACCTTAGCATTACCTTGCTATCACAGGGTAATAGTAGACTCGTATTGAACTTACTAACATCTATACTAACCAACACACATCAGATTTTGACATATACATATATCAACTAACACTAATATTCATATCAATATAACTAACAATACTTAACTTCTAACTTCTTAACTAGACAACTAACTAAACTACTAACTAATCCTATCAACTAACTTAACCCATGACTAATCAACCAACTACATACTAACCTATACTAAAAGATCTGACAAACAACACCGACCACCGGCACTTCCTAGAACTGCTACTGCTAATACAGCACCTACATATTGTGCATAAGGTGCACAGCCGACTACCCCATCCCACTGCTGCTGTTGCATGTTGTTGCAGCATTGCAGCTGCTGCCCCGAGCAACATTGCTGCTGTTGCTGCTATTGTATGCTTTTGCAGTGTGCAACAGCCCGACCTGCTATCCACTTTAGTGTACAGTGCACACACACCCGATCAGACCCCCCCTTTTGCTACATCTCATATCAGTCATGGACTGTAACCCGACAGTGTTATATCCCAACTAATAGTAAAACTCACTCCCCATATAAACGCATACATATATATATATATATAGATATATTACTAATAAGTATATAATACTTAGATACATAGATATATATCAAATATATACTCCAAAATAAAGCAATTAGATACGAAGGATAGCAATTTAGAAGGAATGAAATTAATATAGCAATAATACAAACACAAGGCGTGTATCACACCGTATCACGCCAAAACTATGATACGCTTGCGATAAGGCTCCACCATACCACCAAACGTATCCCGAAGAATACGAGTAAGTCTAGAATCACAATTAGAAGTACTACGAAGAGCTAGCTACTTATCCACGTGCCCATGTCAAAATATGACATGCTCAAACCCTTGTTTGTCATGCCCCGGTCTCCCGTAGGCAAATCGGCCGTCCCCGCTAGGCGAGAATCACCATGCAAGCGCTCCCGCAGGACGATTGCTTTGACCAATCCGGGCATGATGCCGCACGAGCGTGAGCTACGCCCGTGCAAGGCCATGGTTCATTGGCTGGCGGTAAGAAGTCGAAGCCACAGAGTCGCACAGATTGTTCGAGTGCAGTAGAATTTATAAAACGCATAAGCGAGTTGGTATCGAGTTCACTGAGTTAACAATAGCGAAAGCATTAAATAACACAAGTTAAAGTAGAACAAGCTCTTTCATTGATATTGAACATGTGTTACAGGCGACGTATGGCCGAGATTACAAGTCGCTCAGATATCTCTCTCTATGAAACAGTAAAAGCGTGCCAAGTGGCTACAATTGTGGAATGATTGTACAGGTGAAAGTTCAGGCGATGTTCCAATATTATGTCTTGTATATGTGCTTCAGTTCTAGACACAGTGCTCCAAGGCTCCAGATTTGACTCCACCCCTTAGCACGCACGAAGGAGGCAACCGTACCGAAGGATATTCTCCCGCACCTTGCAAATGATCTGGTAGATTATCAGTACATTGAATGCACTGGTGGGGAGGCTACTTGCCCGTTCGACAAAACCAAACACGTAATATAGGTTCCGTGCACCAACTATTATGTGGTCTTTCTAGTTGCCTTAGGATCAGTTTTATGGCAAGGAATGAAAGCCTAATTCGTATGGTAGTGCGCCGTACGATATAAGAGGAAACACGACGAGACTTACCATTTGACCTTACCTGTCCAAGGCAAACCAAGTTAATTCAAGCACGAGCATTCATAATGAAAACCAAGGAAATAGCATATGCAAACACGAGTGTTGTTATATCATGATCGTTCATGTGTTTAGTTAATCTTTTGATGCGATGCAATGATCGCATGCGGGTAGCCGCTAAGGGAGGATGACTTACCTATATGACATGTGTCGCTGGCATAGCCATAAAGGACGAGTTATGGTCTTGAACAAGGATGGAAAGCAATAAAGATTTAGTGGTGGCTGCAGACCATCCTGTCTAGATGCAGGAGACTAACGTGAAGTTCCATCTGGATTGGATCGACCCCGGAGCCCCAAAAACCGTCTGTGGAACCTAATAACCTTATTTCCAAGTTGTCCGCGACATGCAAGTCTCAAGGGTCTTTTCAAATCCATACCTTGACATGATAATCCATAATCCTTGTTCTGAACCGAGCATTTGCTCCACGATTTGGGATTCATGGATTCAGTGACATGATTCTCGTTCAGAGGTAAACTTGATGTGATTATCATTCAATTATAACTTAACAGGATTCTTGATTCTTGAACAACTTGCCTTGATGCATTCCCCTGGTTCGGGGATTGCCTTAGTGACCTAACGGTCCCGGATACTTGTAGGTTTATTCTTGCACGAAACGACTATTAGATAGTCTTCCGAGGAGAACTAGATAAATACATGACATGCACAACATCGCACGGTCTTAGCATAGTTTATGCGACAAGCATCGAACGAGGCAATATACAAGCAGGTAAGTATGCATTTGTATAAACATAATTATTTAAATTAGCTCAGGCCCGAAGGTAAGCCGAGGAATGAAACCGTAAGGGACTTACCGAGAGACGTGATCTAGGGTAGCATGCAAGGGTCTGAATAGAAGCAATATTTCAATTCTATGTTCTACACAAGTAATACAAGTTGGGATTATTCCCTTAGCTAGGTGCGTTGTATTCTTATTAGCATGCAGGGGTGATTCACCTAGCGACTAGCATGTATCGTTTCATATTTTAAGTGTGCTGGCTAAGCAAAGACAAGTTTACCGTAGCCACCCACCTTAGCGATGATTTGCCTCGGTTGAGCGATACGTCGAGCAAGACTCTGAAAGCCTAAGCAGAACTCCTGTAGGGACAAGTCTGGATATCCTTTGCCTCAAACGAGTATTCTTGCCAAAGCAAAGAGGGTCAGAACGTTGCACTTTTGTCGTTTGAGTCGGCAGTCCGCTTGAGCAGAACGGGGTGTTACACCGTGTCAAGGGAAAAAACTTCCAAATTAACTCCTAGCACCAACTTGTCATGATATGGCCTACATGTGTCCAACTATGGACATGAAACTAGTCTCACAAAACCAAACATACGTTAATTTGGTCTAATTGACCTATTGACAAACACATAATGTGTCAATCTCGAAATTCTCCTAAAATTGGCACAAAACACACGATAACTTCTTCCATAGGCCTCCTATGAACCTAATTTTACTTTCTATGGGTAGACTTAGTACATCGGAGAGTTCCTAATGATTAAAATACATATTTAGAGTCTAAATAGAGAGGAAAAATTAAATTGTACCTATTGGGAGATGGATTCCCAATGCAAGTGTCCAAATGAGTGTCAAGAGCCTTCAATTTATGCTCTTTCCTTCTCCTTGTAAATCCATGCCTTCTCCTTGTTCCAATAACCTCCAATGGTGAGTAGGAAAGGAATTGGAAGAGAATTTGGGTAGGGATTGGTGTAGGGATAAAGGAATTTGGAAGATAAAAATTCTAGATCTTGAAATGAGATGAATGGATGAAGAGAGAGAGTCTCTCACCTCTCTCCCCTATGGCTGGCCTTGCCCCCTTCTCCAAATCACTCTAAAAAGTATACAATATCCCTTGGGCTCTTCATGAAGGAATTAAATTAAGTAGGTAAGGTTCTAATCCAATTGGTTTAACAATTAAGTCATCCTCCTAATGAATAGACTTGTTTGTTGGGCTCAAATCTAGCTAGAATTAATGTTGGTTTATAAGTCCATTCTAATCTAGTTAAGTCCACTAAAACAAGTCCAATAAAAATGTAGCATCTAACAATAAATAAATAATACAATAAATAAATATACCACAAGAACATTAATTAATTATGAAATGACCA
The DNA here is from genome assembly GCA_036927795.1 of Iris macrosiphon. NCBI lineage: Eukaryota > Viridiplantae > Streptophyta > Magnoliopsida > Asparagales > Iridaceae > Iris > Iris macrosiphon. Next base: position 9,066,576 of record JAYESA010000017.1, on the reverse strand, counting down.
AAATATCCTTCCTAGAAAATGTGGTAGTAACAGATCCTGAACAAGTTATGCTACCCGGAATTGGCCCAAAGATGTTTTCTTCTTCTCTTCGGTAAGTGGCGGCACAATAATGGTAGGAGTGTGATTGGAAGTAGTCTTGGCTAGAGAAGAAATAGTCGCCTCATCGGTTTCTTTTGCACTTTTCTTTGAATATCCTGGGAAGCCATCGGCAAATTAGGGTAAAGAATGATGGACTGAATAATCGACCTCACAATTTATAAGGAGGGTGACGGTTCATGTTCTCACACACGATTCATCAGGGAAGGAAGGCAACTATTCATTTATATCAGTAAAGAATCTTACACAGAATTTGAAGCATTGCTGTTAGGATTCTGCTTATTTGCCTAAGTGCTTTCGCGTACGAAACATAAATGCTCACGTAATACACACACAAGTCAGTTGTTCGAATGGGTTACATAGTGAACAAAAAGTCTAATACTCCCTAAATATGCGAAGTTTCTTCCTTCTCCTTGGATTGAAGAAGAGATTGATTGGTCAGCAACACCCACACAAGCTAAAAATTTATTGGCGTAAAAGCATGATTACATATGATGAAAATCTATTACATCTGGATTTTTATTCTAAAAGTATTGATTATATATGATGGAGATCGATTGCATAATCATCTCCATCCTTCTAAGGCCAATGTTAGGGAGCACAATGGTGGACATGTTCTTGCTCCTTAACATTGGATGCATTAATAATGGCGGGAGAATACATAACTTGGCATGTATCAATTTTGCAAGTCCCAGGAAGCCAATCCTCCGTCGCCACCAAGCATCACCGATGGATTTTTGATTGGGACTCTGTCCCAATTAGATAGCCAAAATTGTGGCACAGCTGCACCGTAGTGGCAAGCCTCATTACGAAAAAATATATAGCTAGCATGTTATATGGACTAGGACAACTCGGATTGCTCCGAGCAAAGTCCTTCCTTATTCTATGGCGAGTTTCTACATTATGTTGTTGACCATCTCGAAAGGGGCCTTACAGGCTTCATCGTGAAAGAAGCAAGTTAGTGTGATTCCTCCAAGGAAGAGCATGATATCAGTATTCTACTAAAGGATAAATATTTAAAGAAAAGTGTGCACACTCATCGGGTTTGTCAGAACTCAAAAAGTGTGCCAGATGATAACTTTCAGAAGGAAAGTGTGCGAGTCGTCTAATTTGTTAAAATCCAGAAAGTACACTAAGGAGTCAATTCCCACTCCAAATAAGGGGAATAAACATGCGTATTTACTCATGAAATTTTCTATATTCTCTACTGATTATAGAGTAACAAGAAGAAAAGAATGAGAAAAATGGTAGCATAGAAATATTATTATCTCACCCATTTCTAAAAACTGTCGTCTCCTATGACTACTTGGATGCTTTCAATGCCCTGATGAGGGTATCATCTTCTTCTTCTTCGGCTTGATCCTAAAGACAGATGTGCTCATCCTCACGATAAAAAGAAAGTTAGAAGGGTTTTGCTGAAGACCTTGTTATGATGAAGGCTTTTTTTTTGGATAACTTTCTTTGCACTTATATAGATATATGAAGAGAGACATTCTGAATTCATAATGGTCCTTGAAAATAGAAATGCATGCATCGCCCTGAAGACTGCTTCCAATCAACGACTGAGTTAAACCACTGCCGTAAAGATCACATAAAAATCAATGAACAAGTCAAACTTATGTTTAACGCAGACATGTCAGCAGCCTGTTGGGATTCTGCAACAAATACACGCATGCAAATTCAAACAACTTTTCCATGCTTCTAATTCAAAGTATTTTAAATTTGTTTTTGACTATTCAAAAACTTTGAAAGGGGTCTTGTAGAAGCTTAAAAAGTATGCCTCAAAGGATGTTAAACCCAAGAAGAATCTCTGGTTTACTTTCTTACCTCCAAGATTCAGTAAAAGCATTGGTGTACTACTCGTCAAACTCTAAACGATGAAGCAGTGTCATACTCCATATATTTTACTTCAGCGACGTACTCCATATGCTTTATCTCAGCAGCGTACTATGCAGCCGTTCATTCGACAAAATACAGTAGCTTACAATGTCACTATTTTTTCCAAGAATTAAATATAATAAAACTGACAGGCTGACTCAGAAGTCGAAGAAATCAAGTGATTAAATATAGAAGATCTCTGGACACACAGACCCTAGTTATCGTTTAGTGACTCAGTGAGGCTGCTACTTTATTTTAGTACGCCAACCTCCCTATTTTGCCATAATACGCCAAGGTTGCTACTTCATCTCAGTACGCCAACGTTGCTACTTCGTCTTAGTATGCCAAAGATGCTATCTTTGATAGAGTACGCCGGTGAGTTATCTTTGCCAGAGTATGCCAATGAGCTATCATTGACAGAGTACACTAACGTAGCCACGTCAAAAGCTGTCGCCTCAGTTTGACACAGTAGTTGAGGAGATCGGATTATTAATGCAGAGATTCATTAGCACACCGACCCAGGTTGCCGTTTATTAACCAATGCCGTCATTTCAGTCCAAATACACTACCATGGCTAATTTACTATAGTACATCAATAGTGATACATCAAATAGAGTATGCCATTGATGCTATCTCTTTTGAACACGCCAACATTGATACTTTAGCAAAATATAAGCTAAATGATACTACTCCTCATTGAATATGTCGACATTGGTCCTTTAACCTGAGTATGTCAACAAGGATATCTTCTCCTGAATATGCCAACATGGCTATCTCCTCCTGAGTACGCCAACATCGCTATCTCCTTTTGAGTATGCTAGCATGGCTATCTCCTTCAAAGCAAGCCAGTATGACTATCTCATTTAAAGTATGCCGACATGGCTATCGAGTTCAGATTATCCAACAATATGCCTATACCCACAACTGCCAATGAATGGTTATGATGACACTACCAAAATAATACATATTAGCAACACCCAAAAATGTTGCTAATAGGTAAAAAATATCGCTAAAATAAATTATTATTATTTTGGTGTTGTCTTATAATCCATGGTCTCTAACAACAAATTCGTCGCTATTCGTCACTATAGCGACGTATATTTGCGACTCGGCCACGTCGCAGATTATTTTGTTATTAGCGACGTACAGTCACTCGACGTCGGTACATCAGCGATGGTATATATTGTCACGTAACGTTGCTAAGTCAACGACATTACCAGCGATGTTTTGCTACATCAATGTTGACATGGCAGAAATTACAATATCAGCTATTTAGCTACGTGTAGCCATATTTTGACACAGGTTTGCCATATCACTGCTACCAGTCAGCGATGTTTTAATATAGTTTAGCGACACACTATCACGTCGGTAGACGTCTGTAAATATCGTAGAATGTCGCTAATTTTTAAAAAATCCAGAAAAAAGCATACAGTTTAAAAAAATATTTTTCAAAAAAAGTCTGCCTATAGTTATAAAATCACATTTTATATAAATAGACCCGGAGTAACCCTCCATTGAATTTGCTGGGTTCGTCGACCCCTTCGATAGAACACTCAACATCTGTACATACACAAACACGTCAAGAATATCGAAATACATAGAAATGTCCCAACAAATAAATACATGTATCTAAAAATAATATCACATCTGTCTCATCCAAATAATGTAGTAAAAAGTATAAAATAAGTACATTAAAGAGCTAAGAATGGGCCAATACACACAAATATACTAAAAATATCCTAATAAGAACTACTGTGGATCAGGAGGAGGAGGAACGTTATCGCGCATCTGGGATAAGAGAAAGCCATATTGCTCTTGAGAAAGCATTATCGGTCCCGACAGAGGAGGCAGTGGAATCGTTGGAGTCGGTGCCGATGACGGCAGACCAGTAGGACGTATCTACTCCAATGCTAGCAGTCGAGCATTGTATGAATTCATGGCAGATACCACTCTCGAAGTGTTCTTTGCCATCGACTGACTCAACAAATCTTGCGTCGCATCTATCCTCGCAAGTAATTCACTCATGGCCATATGTGACCCCTCCAGCTCAATCTGTCAGCGCTCCGTAGACACGGCCATAGTTGATAAGCTGCACTTTGTCATCTGGATCATAGTTCTGAGCTCCATAAGGCTTTTCTCTGTCATCTGGCTCAGAGTCCTATTCTCTATAAGGCTATGCTTGAGCGAATCAAAACGTACGGTGAGCTTCGCATCGTCCGTCTACGGCACAGACTGTGGCCGCTCCAAAATCCTCCATAGCAACTCGTCCCGCAGGTCAGTAATCTGATGGTCAACGCTCTCCTGGACTCATGCCAACGTCGGCGAAGGCTGCGAGGAATGCATACTGACAGAGGTGGCTCTGGATGACTGCGTCACAACAAAGGTGTCATAGGATCCTGTACCATATTACGTACCCCTCTGAAGACCACCAACCGCGGTCATCCAGAGATCGTCCGCCGATGGAGCTGTAAAGGGATGCAAGAAAGTACCAGCCCCTCCCTCTGCAGGTGCACTAGTAGTCGCCCGCTTACGTAGTTTAAGATACTCGTCCTAGAAAAGTGGTTGCTAACGTCTAAGTTACTTATTACTAACTATATAGATATCTATTTGCATATTTTCTAAGTTATATTAAAACTAACACATGATAGTAAAACGTATATAGGCCTGTGTGGCCTTCTCATTGATGAGCTGTTCGTCCTTCCGATTGATGGCCAGGAAGACGTTCACCATGTTGGCGTCCTCACCCCTCTGTACCTGTTAAATTATATTATATATTATTTAAATTAAACATCTTATCAAACTTTTATTAAAATAATATATATTCAATAGAATACATACCAGACGACGAAAATATTTCATTATGAGAATCGAGTCACTATACCACTTTTATGCCTTCGATCTAGCCACCTTCGCCTTCTTCGACTTTTCCATGTACCTGGGTTCATTGAATCTCGCCTTCATTGCAGTCCACTACTCAGGCGTGATCCAACCATGGATTGTTTTTTTGGAGCGATCACGAAACTTCTTGTCGTTGATCGCATCACAGATCAGGTTGGCGGCGATGGCAAAAAACTGTACCTCGATCTTCTCAGCCCATGTAGTATATAGAAATAAGTTTTCTACAAGAAGTAAAATAGAGAGTTATATAATATGCATAAATAATTATTGATATTAAAAATAAATATATTTTTACCTTGAAGTGGGCAAACCAAAATACTTTTCTATCTTCAGGAGCATCTGAGTAGTTGATCCAAGGCCCACCATAGTTCTACCTCAAAAATTATCTGTGGGCTCTCTGTACCGTCGAGGGACGATATCTATATAATGATAATTAAATTCATGAATATATAGATATATTCATTTGGAAAATATTAATTATTTAACTTACTTGATAGGCCTGTCCGTCCAAATCTCCATCCTTCTTTCGTCCAGAGGCGTGCATGGAGGATTGCTCTTATCATACACAGACAGAGTCATCTCGACCTTCTCTATCTACTCCATAATCTCTATGGTGCCATCAGCAGGAGGAAGGCTGGACTGGGGAGTAGTCACAGGCTTAGAACTCCTCGTCCTAGGAGTACTGTCATGTACCGTCGATGGAGTTAGAGATATGACTGGTCGGTTCACTAGAGTACTCTGCAACGAGAATCTGAGACTAGTAGTCGGTACCGGAGGAGCACTCCGTCTAGAGGATCTACATCTGAATGATCTGCATCATCCTGCCATACCTAATAATAACATATAATGATAAAACAAATACACAGACTTATAACAGTTCATCAAAATAGACAGACCCGGAGCAACCCTTCGTTGAATTTTTTGGGTATGAAATATCACAAAAGTATAAAAAATATCACAGTCACACAATAAGTACAATATAAAAGTATCATAGTCACACAATAAGCACAATATAAAAGTATCACAGTCATACAATAAGTCTCTCTCAAGTAACGTGCACATGCTCGGGTCATGAGTGTCATATGGTAAGATAGATGGAAACAAAGATTATAATTGATAACAGATATAAATATAGGTATCCTTACAGTAAAAAATAGATGTTACATTCTACATTAAAAATATATATCACACCCCAGTTCCAAATATAAGGAACTGAGCCACGTGGCAATGGCCAGCAGGTACACTTCGACGGGCATCCCAATCTAATGGACCCGACGGAGTGCACCTAAGTTATAAAGTATAATGATAAAACCCAACATATAACACAGAGACAGTAAAACTAAATCTCATCCACAGACGTATGAATATAGAGCACATAGAGAAAATTATAACTATTAATATGCAGAAGGGAAATAAGACTAGAAATGTATCATAATACAAATACGAGTAGAATCACACAGGAACAAACCCGCTAATACAAATACTGAACGAAAGGAAACAGTAAGATAACTAGGGTCGGTATCTGCAAACTAGATAATAATACCGGCCTAGGGTGAAGTCACTACCAGAGATCAAACGAAGTCCTCGGGAAGGATCTCGTCCTCTGTAATAGGTCCTGCTCCTAGATATACACCAGGTTCGTACTTCTTCGGGTAGTCATCCTCGCCTAAGACTGGAAAGGAACCAGATCCTCAGAGGGATGTAACAAGGTAGAAAAATAGTATGTCATAGTATAACGGAAAGAAAAAGTGCAATGCCGGTGTAATCTAGCATAACCACCTAAGTGAGACACAACTTTGAAGACAATGTTCGATGTGTGGGCTTTCCAAATATAAAACCGTAGCTCCAAGGTACAGAGACACACGGGACATACCATATCTCCCAGCATAGAGTCACATGGGTGATACTACGACTCTGGATACAGGATCACTACAAAAATAGGAACATATACATATATATAATATGTGCAAAGTAGCCCAAACGTCTAGTAACTATCTTTCCCTCCTAATGCGGTCAATGAGTGTTCACTGAACATGAACCTCTATCTAACAGTCTCGTCATACTGAAGTAAATATCAACAATCACGACCCTAAAGTTATCCCAGATTCTGGTCATACTGACAGTATCAGGATACAGGAAGTCTGGCAGATGACGGTATCTGAATGTGTCCTAGGGTTCCGATGTAACCAAGTAGCTACATCAAGGTGTTGCGAACATCTATCACTCGATACTAGACGTTACCAACGAATGTCTGCACCCAGTTACGACCCGGACACTAAGTAACGATTCTGATCCAAAGCGTGCACAATGAATAGATAAAATAAATAGTAATCTGGAAACTGAGATACATGATGGCAAGGTACACTTGTCTGGAGCCGAATGCTGAAGGTGGGGCTCCGGTACAACGTCCAAGTCCACTGATCCCAAAGTACCTAAAAACAATATATAAAATTAAATCAATAATCTATCACGATACTATTCAAAAATAAGAGGTGACACATGTCTAGCATAGGCTTCTATCTTAGTTACATATAGCTCACATAGATACTAACTAGAGGGTTGACCCAAGTTGAGTAGGGTAATGTTACATCAAATACGATCAACAATCAGTATAACGTACTCAACAAAATCTCTAATATCCTAATATTCATCACAGTGATTTCAGTCGTTCAAGTTATGCTCATCCTTAACCATACCATCCATGTATTCACAGACATTATTTTGTACACCCAATTTATTCATCCTCAAATAAATTAGTTATAAATTATAAAGTTCACAATAAATAACCATAATTAAAATACTATATCACCATTTCCTCATGTATACCTAACCTCAATATTGACCATAAAAATTGTATGTGAAGTATTTACGTAACCTTAACCCTAACTAGGGTTTCTCTAGCACAACATCACTACACAAAAAGAGAAGGGTGAAGAGTTACCCCGGTGGCTGCGGGTGGTGGCAGCGGTGATGCTTCGGCTTCGGTCAGGGATGGCATCGACCGCAGGGATGGTGCGCATGTCGACCAAGGTGGTGGGGGTACTCGACTGCATGAAGGATGTGGTGCTCGGCTACGTGAAGGAGGTGGTGATGTAGGTAGTGGTCGTGGTGGTGGTGAAGCTGGTCGTGGAGGTGGTGGTGCTGGAGGTGGTGGTCGTGGTGGTGCTGGCCGTGGAGGTGGTGGTGTGGCTGTGTTGATGATGAGGTAAGGTAGAGGTGCTCGTGAAAGTCTGGGCAGGTGAAGGTGGCGGTGGCTGTTCGTGGTGGTGGCGAAGGTGTAGGAGGTGGTGGTGATGCTGCTGGTGGCCGAAGGCAGTGATGGAGGTGCTGGTGATGATTTTCGGTGGCCGGAGGCAGTGAGGGAGGTGCTGGTGATGATGGCGGGTGGAGGTGAAGGTATAGGAGGTGGTGGTGAAGCTGGTGTGCAACGGGTGGCCAGAGCTGGTCGTGGAGGCAGTGAGGTCGGGGTGTAGGGAACATGTTGGCGGCGACAGCGGGTGCTGAAGGTGGTGGTGAAGGTGGTGTGCAGTGGGTGGAGTTGGCCGGAGTTGGCTTCATGAAGAAGAAGAAGAAGTAGGAGAAGGAAGGAGGATTTTTGGTTGTGGGAAAATAGAGGGAGGACAAAGAGAGAGGGGAGGGATTCCTAGGTTTCTCTAGGGATTAGGGTCGACCACTTTGGGAAGGGTGTGAGTGTGTGTTAATATAGAAGGATGTGTGGTTGTGATGGGGAGGAGAATTTGAATCAATGGTTAGGATCTCTCATAAAGAAAAATACTTTGCAAAGGGAAGAGAGAGTGATGTGACTGGACATGTGAGGTTGGAGGGGTTTCTTCATTGGCTTTAACTAATAGGGTGGTGACACCTAGCACCCTTTTTGCCATTAAGCCCCTTAACCTTTGGGTATTTGCACCTAAAGGAAAAATAGTGAGAATTTGGTGTAGGAAGTGGTATTTGATATTTTATAGGGTAAGGGGTGTTATGTTTTTGTATGGGCCTCATGAAAGGGGTATTAAGTTAAATTGGGGTTAGGTTGGGATTAGTTTAAGTTGGTGTCCCCAATTTAATTAAATAAAATATTATGTTCTCTTAAATTAAATGGGGGCACATGGGATCTCAATTAGGAGTGACACAAAGGTCATGAACTGTGTAGGCTTGGTGTCAGTCTTGGACCCTTTAATTTGTTCGACAAAACGGGTTGAGTTTGTGTCCCCAAATCGAGGCAACGACATAGGTACGCAACATAGGATTAAAGAATTAATTTCGTGACTGAAAAGTTGTGCAATTAGATTAGAGCACAAGGGAGTATGTTTGTGAGTGACAGAAATATCCAGTGCCTAGGTTAGCTTGTGAGGTCAAGAGTGCAATAATTTGTTAGAAATTAAAGGCTATTATTGGGCTCCAATTATTGTAGCAACGGTAAGGTGCACCAAGGATTTAATTTAAAGAACCAGTCAATGCAACATAATTTCTAAACCTCAAATACCCTGATGCTAAACCAAAATTTTTAACCATATCTAGTCTACCTAAAATAAGAAGTTTGAGGGAGTTTACAGTACAGTACATGGCTAGAGTTCTAAATAGATTTTATTTTATTTTCAATTATCTTTTAAAAATTCATATTCTTTGTTTTCCTCATCCTCCTCTTCCACTTCCTCCTCATCTTCAATTTCATCTACTTCATCTTCCTCTTCGGATAATTTTATCTCTATCACACGATTAGACGTGTAATGAGAAACTTTTGTTGAGTCAATATCTAAACTATTTGTTACAATAGGTATCTTATCCTCCTGATAAGCTTTTTCGTTAACGTCAAAGGTATTTCTAGCTTTTGTCTTGCATAGTGCCCACCAGTTTGACCTCATTGTTCCCCATTTAGGATAAGATATAAAATACATGAGCTGAGCATGACTTGATAGTACAAATGGTTCATAGCTTTAATATTGACGCTGGTAGTTTATATCCATAAATTATGCTTGTCTATTTTTCAACATTGATCTTGGATTAGATCGAACCAATCACACCTAAATAATACGACCTTAGCAGGATCTTTTCCATAATTATTTGTCAACTCCACAATCTTTCATAAGATGCCACAGAAATTATTGCCTGGATCGACATCTTTGTAGCTCGAAGATCTTATACACAAACAACTATTTTTTGTAGAATCGAGATCTAAGAAACTGTCTCTTATCGAGGCATTTATTGACTTGAACCTAAACCTGTTCACACAGTAGCTTGGCCAGGTTTTGACGACATAAATTGGTCCATTGGCTAGAGTTCTAATAGACCCATTCTCGAGTGTTGTGTGGGGACGATCGACCTAAATACCAAGGAAACGATATTAAGTTCAACGTTCTGTTAAATATTGTGCAAGTGCATACACAGAAAGATCCTTACATATATACTCAATCAAGAAGGGAAATAAAGTTTTATTTCCTATTATACTTCTTCATCTGTTATGTATGGTCTCATCGACCTCACATCTTCATTAAATGTGCTAAAAAATAAAAAACATCGCCCGATTAGTGTAACAATATTAGCATATACTATTACATTAATATGACTTAAATATTGACATATTAATTACTTATCCCTCTAGCTTCTCTACTTCATCCTCGTCATAATTGAGTAATATATACAACTGAGCAGTCCTTAACTCATCATCATTCATATATGTCTTTATTATTTTGCCCGAAGGCTTACCAAAAGCATTGAATACTTTCAGTATTGCATCATTAGATTCCTGATATCCGTCATCATTTCTCGGAGCTATTGTTCCATTAGTAGAAACATGCGACTTGAAATACATCGACCAAAATTTGTAATCTCGTCAAGAACATAGGCTTCACAAATAGAACCCTTGACCCTTGCCTTATTTTTTACCTTTCTCTTTAGGTGGTTCAGTTGACGCTTGAACAGGTACATCCATCGATAACCAACAGGCCCACCAATATGTGCCTTGTATGAAAGATGAATTGGCAAATACTCCATGGAGACAAAAAATCCAGGAGGGAGCACTCTTTCAAGCTTACACAGTATTACCGCAATATCCTTTACTTGCTTTTCTAGACGATCGACGATTAACTTGGTAGAAAAAAGATCTCTGAAAAATATGCTAAGCTCTGTCAAAGGATCCCAAACTACCTGCGGTAGGAATTCCCGAAATACAATCGAAATTAACCTCTCCATGAATACGTGACAGTCGTGGCTCTGCATATCCGTCAGTTTGTTCTCCTTCGGATCGACGCATCTTCTCAGATTTGACACGTACCCGTCTTAAAATTTTTGTCCGTGAATCCACCTACAAAGTCTTCCTTTATCCTTGTCCAGTACAAAAATTGCCTTAGGCTACTTATACTTCCTATTCCCTTTCTCTATCAAATGCAACGCCTGGCATCTACATATTTCTTCCAAGTCCAACCTGGCCTTGGGATTGTCTTTCATTTTCCCTTTTACGTCCATCACAGTATTAATTATGTTGTCTACCACATTCTTCTCGATATGCATGACATCAAGGTTATGTCTGATCAGATTGGTGCTCCAATATGACAAGTCCCAGAATATGCTCCTCTTCGTCCAGTTATGAGTGTGACCAAATCCATCTTACTTGTACCCCATAGTAGGCTCTTCGATAACACTTGGTAAATCTGTAATCTCTTCACATATTGTCTCTCTGGGCCACCTTGGAGGTAGATTTGCTTTCTCCATAATGCCGACACAAAATCCATTCATGTTCCTCTGGAATGGATGATCCGACGACTGAAATTATCGATGACAATCGAAGAAGCACAATTTTCCTTCCTATTTCAAACATAAAGCCTTAGTGCGGTCCATGCAATATGGACAAAAGAGATGACCATGTGTGCTCCATCCGGATAACATGCCATAAGCCAAAAAGTTATTGATGGTGTACATAAGTGATATCCTCATCTGAAAATTCTACTTTTTAAAAGATCGTATGTGTTGGCCCCTACTTTCCACAGCTGATTCAACTCATCTATCAAAGGTTCCAAGTATACATCGATGTTCCTCTTTGGATTATTTGGACTAAGAATAATGATGGTTAAGAACATAACCAGTCTTCATGCACCTCCAAGGTGGTAGGTTGTACGGGGTGATGATCATATGCCAACAAGAATACTGGAAGCCCGAAAGTCCAAATATGGTAAAACCGTCGGAGGAGAGCCAAAATCTTATATTATGCGGATCTGAAGCAAAATCAGGATACTCTCGATCAAAATGCTTCCATGCTTCTCCATCGGATGGGTGATCCAACACTCCTTGAATTTGTACTCGCCTGTGCCAACTCATATTTCAGCTGTCTCCTTCAGCAAACATAACCTCTACAACCGAGACGTTAAAGGCAAGTAGTGCATCAAATCGGTCGGCTTCATTGCACCGGCAGACCTTCCTGTATTAGTTGTCTTATAGCGATCAATACCAAAAAATTTGTACACATCTTCATCCATGTCATATTTATAGTACAACATGCACCCACATGCATCAATTTTCTCGTATCCCATCCAGAGCGATCTCATCATCCTCTTAGATCGATAGAAGTCTTTAGGTAACTTTGTACCCGCCTGCAAGATCTCTATAATCAACTCCATCAGTCGGTTGTAGCATTCTTGACACATATTAAAATCAAACTTAATGCTCAACAGTCTTGTAACCACCTCCAACAGTGAATAATCCTAACAAACATGATATAATAGAGAACTTACATTCTCCAGTAACTCCATAAACTTTACAGTATCGACATTTGGTGCCTCCTTGTCATGCCCCAGTCCCAAAATATGTAGGACTAGGATACGTAAGCATGCCAGCCGTATGAATATAGCACTCCGATATATGGAAACCATAACACACGTATGTTGTATATGAATAATAGAATTCACAAGTGGTATATATCCATCACAAGTCATAGGGTATAACCTAGATCTCATCAACAGAAAATCATATATAATTGAATAACCAATAACTATAACTAGAACTTAAAATAAAGCATCTAATGATGATAGTTGGATGGACACAAATCCACTACCGAACTAAAATATAGAATAGTCAAGATACATACACATAAGAATATCAACTACCAATCATGGGCTCGACGAGAAGACCTCATCGCAAATGCGTAGTAAGTCCGGATCTGTGCTCCTGCGAATACTCATGAACAATACACCTGGAAAGGGACCAGGTCCTCAGAGGGACATAACAAGATACATAAAAGCATGCCATAAAGTAAATACTGAATAAATAACTCTGGGGTGACCTAACCGTCTAAGTGAAATACAATTTGAGGACAACTTGAGTATATGGGAAGGTGTAGGCTAGACATATGCTGACGTAATTCACCAGTCATGACAACCGGCTAGTATATCCCACACATGCCCCCTATAACACGGGCGCAGGAATACAGTAACGTCTAACATTCTATAGAGTGTGGTATCTGTAATATCATCAAGTAACGTCCAACACTCTACAGAACGTGGTATCAGTAATATATATATACGTTTGTATCACTCCGTCGAGTGCGGTGTCAGTGTAAAGGAATGGGGTATCCCATATGCCTACTAGTCGTCCTCCCCGCCCAATGATCTAATCATGTTGTATCCATAACACGCCTTAGCTACTACACCGAGGCATCGTAACTCTGGCTCATAGTCTACCATTAGAACAGTAGTCCAACCTTCAACCAAACAAGGACAAGGATGGGACCATCGTACCACGCTAGTCTATGCTCCGCCTACTAATAATTGCTAAGTCTTCTAACATGCATCACTATTAGTAGTTATACCCTATCCATCACACGACTTACACGTATAGGTGGCCAACAACATACGCAAGTCCGTGCCCTACATGAGACTCATAATACGTGTAAGAGATGTGTCAAAGCCTGGAAGTCATACCAATAACTCCAGAACTTTAGGTGGGTCTACTAGACACTAGGTTAGACGCAAGTCCTAACGTCAATGTATTCGTTAACTGCACCCGAGTCTCTTTCGAAAGCGCATAATTAAATAATAAATATGCAGCTAATAATACAGAATTTAAACAGTACAACAAGGCAAGGTATACTTGCCTGGCAAGAGAGCTGCGTAGCACCAATAATCTGCTCCTAAAGTCGTGCAGATAAATCCAACAGGTCTCCGGGGTCAGCGTGCACAGGTACAAAAATTGGGGGTGACTGCTGCGGGTTGTCTGGCAAGGGTGACGGTCCACGATAAACACGATGACGGGGGTTATGATGATGATGATGCCAATGATATGGATGACGTTGATGATGGAGGTGATGATGATGATTATAGATGACGAAGATGGTGATGTGGATAATGGTGATAACAAGGATGATGGTTTAGGGTTTATGTGTTGAGAATGAAAGATGATGATGATGGTTTGGGATGATGGTGATGACAATGTTGAGGATGATAGGGATGATGATAATATTGATGATCCTGATGATAGGGATGATGACGATGTCGGTGATGATGGCGATGGTGCTGACGATGAGGACGATGACTAAGGGTGATGATGACGACGTTGTTAGTGACGACGCTAACGAGGATGATGATGATGATATAAATAAGATGATGATGGTGATGACGATGATTACGACAAGGACTATGGAGGTGATGATGATGACGAGGACGATATCGATGACGGCGGGAATGACAATGTGGATGCTAGCGATTGCGAGGACGACAATGTAGGTGAGGGTGATAAGGTTTATGTTGATAGTGGTTTTGATAATGTAGGTGGTTGCTGCTGACCGGAGTCGGGCCAGGGGGAAGGGGAGGTCCGGCCAGGAAGGTTGAGGAGAGGTCAGGGAGGGGAAGGCTGTGGTGTGGTGGTCGAGGACAGCGGGGCTCGCGGAGGAGTTCAGGGAGAGGTGGAGTAGGAGATGGCAATGGTGGTGGTGGATCATGGTGGTGCTGGCCGTGGAGGAGGTACAGGATAGAGGAACTCGGGAAGAGGGAAGGAGAGGTGAAGCTCAGGTGAATGGGGGAAGAGGAGAGGAGCTCGGTGCTGATGGTGGTGGTGAACCGGAAGAGAAGTTGGAGGTCGAGGCCGACGGTGGTGGTGAAGTGCTAGTGGTGCGGCAATGGTGTAGCCGTGGTTCAGTTGCTCGGTCGGGGGAGAGGCTCTCGGGGAAAGGAGAATAATTCAGGGAGGAAGGAGAAAAGGTTGAGAATAGGATATCGGGTTGTCACGCCCCAGTCCCAAAATACCGAGGTACCGGAAGCGTGGCAATGGCCAGCAGCACACACCGATGGACAAACCCAATTTAATGGATCCATCGGGGCATACTTAAGCTGTAATACAACAATAATGGTCTAAATATACTAATCTCATCCACGGACATGAATACAACAATATCAAAATCATAAAGCAAGATCAATATCAATATAATATAAACTCGGGGAAATAATCTGATAATGAGTATGATACATCTGTCAAGATACAAGAATAAAGCTAACCACATCAAATACTGAGTATGAAAACAGTATATACTCAGAAGATACCCTCGGTGATCACGCGTCTACTGGATCTGGTACTGCTCCAGTGCCTGCTCCTGATAATGCTCCTGCTCTGTAAACCTCGGGATAGATCTCATTTGCTAATCTTGGGGACATAATCCGGATCCAGGTCCTCAGGGGACATAGCAAGGTACAAGAAAGCTCATGCCAAAATAAATGCAGTACAGCAATAAATGGAACAATAGGGTAAATATATAACCAGCTAAGTGATATACAAGTTGAGAGTTTTAGTCATACTCGGGCTGAGACTACTACAGGATCAGTGTCGGAGAAACCCATAGCAGTATTTTCTCGAAGGGCCAGAACTGGTGCCAAAGCTCTATACCAGAAACTCAGACACATCCAGATGACAATATATATAATATAATCAGCCTTTTGTATGGTAAATCTCTCCCCACCCAATGAAATCTCACGTCCCATGTCCATGACACACAGGATCAAAACTAATGCAGCAAGTCATATAATGTCTATGAATAAAATGTCTATGTCATAGAACCTGTATCCTACACAGAATCACCATGAATATCTCAGAAAGAATCTGTCTCATGTATAGTGTCAAGTGTCCTGGTTCAAAGTGTACTTGGTAAGACAAGTACGAGAAGATAAAGTGTCACGAATATCCATCTCTAGATGACAATACACAACACCGCGTACGGTGTTAGCACCCGACTAATAATCGGACGCTAAGTACGTCACACGGTCCTAGGTTAAGCATGCACAGCAATATAATGAAGCAAGAAAAATATATAACAATACTGCAGAGTTTGGCAAGGTACACTTGCCTGGGGTCCTGTTGCTGGTATGAATCAGAGTCCAAGTCACAGTCCAAATAGCCTATATATTACAAATTTATCACGTCAAAAGATAATTTATTTTAATTTATTTAATTCTAGAATAATTGCTCTAAAATCCTATTTTAATCTTATTATTCTGATTTTTATGTTAATTTCTAAATTTTGTCCAAAAAAATTGAATTTTATCAACTCGAGACTCATGGCACGCAAATCGAGGCGATCTGTTGACCAAAAAGTCAACCGACATAAACTCAAATTTCATGCATGATTTCCTGTAGATTTCAGCATCAAAAACATACTAGAATTTATGGCTCGTCCGAATTTAAATTCGTTTGGGAATTATGGCACATACAAATTTTGTATTGTGCACCGATGGTTAAATTCTAACCTAGAAGTTCTACAGAATTAACAGTATGTAAATACTTTGAATTAAATTCTGGGAAAACTATATGTCGATGATCTCGACATTAGCTTTCCGAAACTTTAAACGGTTCATGATTCTGATTTCGGGTTCTCCCGAAATTGCGAAAACATCAAAATACGTCTATTTTTGGACATGTTGTGCTCTACGAATTTTCCAGAATTTAATACTAATAATTTCAGAAAAAATTTATATAATCAGAAAGCTAACCTCAATATCTTTCTAACGCAAGAAACTAGGCCTCGTTTGGAGTCCGGAGCTATGCGCAATGGCTTCTGGAAGATGAAGAAATCCTAGATGACAATTCTCCCAAATCTCTCTCTCTAAAATAATAAGATAATTAGGGTTATTATATTATATATATATAGATGTACCTGTGGCTGAATGGATATCTATAGGCTGACATGTGTCAGAATCTGATCGGATGATTTTATTTATATTATTTATTTTTGATTTGCCTTTATCAAAACATTATTTAAGTCGTTTTAAATCTACATAACTCAAAATAAATATTAAAAATAATCATAAAAATCTGATAAAATTACAGAAAATATATTTTGAACCGAAAAACCCTAGAAAAATATTTGGGATTATTTTATATTCACATATTTCCTACTATAATTAGGAGAAGCTATAAAAATTAGTTTTAAATATTTAAATAAAATTAAATATTAAATATATTCCAAAAATTCTAAAATAATTTCAAAAAATATATAATAATATTATAAATACTAAAAATTTATGTGGGTCTATTCTATATACCTGGACTTGCACAATAAATTCTAGAATTCCTAAGAATTAGTTATTAGTCTAAATAACTCCCAATAAATACTAAAAATATTCAGAAAATTCCCAGAAACTTCTAGAAAATATATTTTTTTTATTTAGAACCTAAAATAAAAGTTTGGAATATTTTTAATTATATTTGAATTTAAAATAAATTCTTGAAAATCCTAAAAAATTACCGAAAATTGTGAAAAATCCAAATTAAAAATTTCTGAAAAATCAGGGGGTTACAATCTACCCAACTTATAAAAATTTCGTCCTCAAAATTAAAATTAAGCCATGGTAGATGTCAAGGATGGTCTAAGATTTGTATTGGTTAAAATGCAAGGCTAGATTTAACAGAGTGGACGATGTTGCACGTTGCACATTCCAAAAATCATGGAAGAAATTCACATGAGTGAAAATAGGTTTCTTCATATTTCATGTCCAATAGTGTGGACACCTAAATGCTCTTTTGCATAAAAGCGTCCACAATTAAAATATTGCACAAAGATAGAAATTGGAGGATAGGCATGTCTAGGACAAGGTGTGGAATTTGTAGGAAGGCAGTGACTAGGGAAGTGCTCCAATTATCGAAGCAATGGTAAGGCGCGTCGAGGGATACCATGTTGTAAAACTAAATAAAAAATATCGTGTTCTATTCCTAAGTGGATTCGAGCTAGCCTCAGTATCACTATCTAAGCCAAGTAGGTCTACTTCTTAGGTGAGGGGGTTTCACAATCCAGCCAACTTAAGACAATGTCGTCCTCAAAATTAAAATAAGGCATAATTTGTTAAATCCTTCATATTCGTACATAAGGTACGTCAATCGCAATCTCTTCCAAAAATTTAAATAATAAAATCTATCGCGATTATTTCAAAATTAAGATAATCATTGTTCAAATCAAAATTTAACATATTATAATCTCTTCTCGCTTTTTTAAATTATCCATATCCAAATTTAAATTAAATCCATATATCATCTTCAAGATTTAAATACGCATATCAATTTTACCTCACGATCTCCAATTATCATAATCTCCTCTAGAAGTAATTCGAGTCCATTATTATTCCTATTTTCACTTATAAATTTTTGTATGCTTCAACTTCTTAAATTCCATTCACATCCTTAATATTTCAAATAGGTGGTCCAACCATCAAGTTTTTATTTTAACTCAAATCATCAACTTGAAAAAATAATTTAAATACAGTCCACCATTGTTCAAGTCTGAAATTCCATCTTTTTATCCTCTAAATTTTAAGTTGATGATTTTACCTTTATTGTTTAAATCATGTACTTAAGGTATAAATATCGGGTCCTCAATATCAATTCATTAATCCTCAACATCTTAGTCATTCTTCTAAAATTCTCAAAATTAAAATGGCTTGAACCTCTCCCAATTTAATCTTACTCGATCATAATCTAAAAGAAATTTCTCTCGAGTTGGCAATGCACTACTATCCATCTTAGAATTTACCCATCTATCACATAAGGCTATATACCTTAAGAGAATATTCCTTAATATGTTTACTCATGTCATTCAATCCTCGAACTTCAATGCCGATCATATCACATATGATATGTCCTTAATTACGAAGAATAATCCTCAAGTATGTGATCGGCCTATGGGGTATATCTAGTATTCTCTGTGTATCAATTTATACCAAGCACGATGTTTTGTCTTTCCGAAATAAGGGAAGACGGAGACCAATAATAAAGAGTTCAAGGGCAGCGTAATAGAATAGAATTATCGGGATGAAGGCGTTTAAAGAATTCAAATGGGAATTGTCAAAGCTGTTGTGGATTGAAATCCTATTTTGGTAATCCTTTGTTCGACTGCTCATATTAGCACATTTATGTAACCGATACGATATGTCAGATATGTCTAGAGCAAGTATATTCGTCTACTAATCACTACATATCTCAATCCACTTAAAGTAGTATTACGAGGGGCAAATCGAGCGCACTAAGGTTAGCTAGACCTTAATACACTGATTCTGAAATATATTAGTGTACATGTCCACTAATACATATGTCATGAACAAGCTCGATAAAGAATAAGCTTGCAAAACTAGGCTATAGAATAGCAGCATAAGTCAAGTACAACAAATTTAAGTACGCTAGATGATGATGAAGGGAGGTACAAATTAATCAAGTTCACAAAACAAAAACAAACAAGCAACCATAATAATAACAAACTCTACAATCTCTACAATTATCATACAACCTCCTTGTCTAAGTCTCTAGTCGACCAAATAGGGTGAAGGACCTCTAAATTCTATTGTCTGAATAACCACTATCTTCTTATACAAGTCTAAAGTTGTGTCATCCTAGTTTACTTCATTAATGGGTCAATAGGGCTAGGTGGTATTATGTTGTGAGGCATACTACTCCACTTAAAATAATAAACTAATACTGAACTCGTCTTAAGGATACCGTAGAAACTCTTGTTAAGGTCTACGAAAAGGGGTCTTGGTACCTATTAGGGTATACATAGGTCATGGTCGTCTTAAGCCTTAGTCTTAGTGCCTATAGAACAAGTGTCGATAGTGAGGATAGAAGAGTTACTGGCCGTTAAGGGGAAAGGAATCTAACTTGTATCGAGGTGGGGGTACTAATTACTCGACTTAAAGCTAAGGGGTAATTATTAGGTCATAATCTATATTAATAACTTAAACTGTCAAGTTCTAATTACCAATCACCTAGAAAAATAAAAATTTTAGAGTAACAACCAAAATAAACAATAAGAAGCGCACAGGAATCAAGGCAGGATGCAAGTCAAGAAATTAATTCGAATCCGATATAGATGTCAGGAACGATTCAAGCAAGTGGATGAGATTCAGAAACTTATCCTATTCTTATTGCAGGCTTGCTCGGTCCCTAAGTTAAAATCGAAACAATTTAGTCGTTGACCTGCATGGGCCACCACAAAAACTATGTCACGCCCCAGTCCCAAAATACCGAGGGACCGGAAGCGTGGCAATGGCCAGCAGCACACACCGATGGACAAACCCAATTTAATGGATCCATCGGGGCGTACTTAAGCTGTAATACAACAATAATGGTCTAAATATACTAATCTCATCCACAGACATGAATACAACAATATCAGAATCATAAAGCAAGATCAATATCAGTATAATATAAACTCGGGGAAATAATCCGAAAATGAGTATGATACATCTGTCAAGATACAAGAATAAAGCTAACCACATCAAATACTGAGTATGGAAACAGTATATACTCAGAAGATACCCTCGGTGATCACGCGTCTACTGGATCTGGTACTGCTCCAGTGCATGCTCCTGATAATGCTCCTGCTTTATAAACCTCGGGATAGATCTTATTTGCTAATCCTGGGGACATAATCCGGATCCAGGTCCTCAGGGGACATAGCAAGGTACAAGAAAGCTCATGCCAAAATAAATACAGTGCAGCAATAAATAAAATAATAGGATAAATATATAACCAGCTAAGTGATATACAAGTTGAGAGTTTTAGTCATACTCGGGCTGAGACTACTACAGGATCAGTGTCGGAGAAACCCATAGCAGTATTTTCTCGAAGGGCCAGAACTGGTGCCAAAGCTCTATACCAGAAACTCAGACACATCCAGATGACAATATATATATAATATAATTAGCCTTTTCTATGGTAAATCTCTCCCCACCCAATGTAATCTTACATCTCATGTCCATGACACGCAGGATCAAAACTAATGCAGCAAGTCATATAATGTCTATGAATAAAATGTCTATGTCATAAAACCTGTATCATACACAGAATTACAATGAATATCTCAGGAAGATTCTGTCTCATGTATAGTGTCAAGTATCCTGGGTCAAAGTGTACTTGGTAAAACAAGTACGAGAAGATAAAGTGTCACGAATATCCATCTCTAGATGACAATACACAACAACGCCTACGGTGTTGGCACCCGACTAATAATCGGACGCTAAGTACGTCACACGGTCCTAGGTTAAGCATGCACAGCAATATAATGAAGCAAGAAAAATATATAACAATACTGTAGAGTTTGGCAAGGTACACTTGCCTGGGGTCCTGTTGCTGGTATGAATCAGAGTCCAAGTCACAGTCCAAATAGCCTATGTATTACAAATTTATCACGTCAAAAGATAATTTATTTTAATTTATTTAATTCTGGAATAATTGCTCTAAAATCCTATTTTAATCTTATTATTCTGATTTTTATGTTAATTTCTAAATTTTGTCCAAAAAAACTGAATTTTATCAACTCGAGACTCATGGCACGCAAATCGAGGCAATCTGTTGACCAAAAAGTCAACAGACACAAACTCGACTTTCATGCATGATTTCCTGTAGATTTCAGCATAAAAAACATATTAAAATTTATGGCTCGTCCGAATTCAAATTCGTTTGGGAATTATGGCACATACAAATTTTGTATTGTGCACCGATGGTTAAATTCTAACCTAGAAGTTCTACAGAATTAACAGTATGTAAATACTTTGAATTAAATTCTGGGAAAAATATATGTCGATGATCTCGACATTTTCTTTCCGAAACTTTAAACGGTTCATGATTCTGATTCCGGGTTCTCCCGAAATTGCAAAAATATCAAAATACGTCTATTTTTGGACATGTTGTGCTCTACGAATTTTCCAGAATTTAATACTAATAATTTCAGAAAAAATTTATATAATCAGAAACCTAACCTCAATATCTTTCTAATGCAAAAAACTATGCCTCGTTTGGAGTCCGGAGCTATGCGCAATGGCTTCTGGAAGATGAAGAAACCCTAGATGACAATTCTCCCAAATCTCTCTCTCTCTAAAATAATGAGATAAATAGGGTTATTATATTATATATATATATATATATATATATATAGATGTACCTGCGGCTGAATAGATATCTATAGGCTGACATGTGTCAGAATCTGATTGGATGGTTTTATTTATATTATTTATTTTTGATTTGCCTTTATCAAAACATTATTTAAGACGTTTTAAATCTAAATAACTCAAAATAAATATTAAAAATAATCATAAAAATCTGATAAAATTATAGAAAATATATTTTGAACCGAAAAACCATAGAAAAATATTTGGGATAATTTTATATTCATATATTTCCTACTATAATTAGGAGAAGCTATAAAAATTAGTTTTAAATATTTAAATAAAATTAAATATTAAATATATTCCAAAAATTCTGAAATAATTTCAGAAAATATATAATAATATTATAAATACTAAAAATTTATGTGGGTCCATTCTATATACCTGGGCTTGCACAATAAATTCTAGAATTCCTAAGAATTAGTTATTAGTCTAAATAACTCCCAATAAATACTAAAATATTCAGAAAATTCCCAGAAACTTCTAGAAAATATATTTTATTATTTAGAACCTAAAATAAAAGTTTGGGATATTTTTAATTATATTTGAATCTAAAATAAATTCTTAAAAATCCTAAAAAAATTACCAAAAATTATAAAAAATCCAAATTAAAAATTTCTGAAAAATCAGGGGGTTACACGGGTGCTGGCGGTGGTGGTGATGGCCTGGTTCTGCTCCGGTGGGTCTTCAGGCGGAGGAGGAGAGAGGAAGGGTGGCTGCGGTATTTTGCAGCGGCGGTTCAGGCTGTCCCGGTCGACGGGGAGGGGTGGCTCCGGCGGGTTGACAGGTCCAAGGAGGGGGATGGTGAGCAGTACATGGGGGATGGGAATCGACTGAATTAGAATTTAGGTTTTGGTTTAGAAAAGAAAAAAAGGAAAAAATTTGGAAGAGGATTATTTATACATGTAGGATTTTTTGGTTTGGGGGTTGACCTAGGATTAGGGCTTGGTCAACCCTCCTTGGGATTGGGCCATGGGCTCGCATGAGGGTGTTTGGAGGGCTAGAGTTGCATTATTTAAATACAAAGGTAGATTTAAAATAACGGGGTGATGTTGCGGGTTTGCACATCACAAAATTTATGAAAAAATTCCGTGTGAAGGAAAAATTGGGTTTTTTCATGTATTATCCAATGGTGGGGATACCTCAACCCGTTTTTGCATAAAAGCCTCCTACAATTGGAAAAATTGCACAAAGACGAAAATTAGATTTAATTAATTAAATCGAATGCGCCCGATGTTTTGAAATTAATTAGAAGTACATGGGAATAAAATTAGATGGGACACAAGTGTCAGGGACGTAGAGGATACAGTGTAGAATATTAACAAATTTTTGTTTGTACAAAACGGTCAAGATTGTGTTCCTAATTTCGATTGGGACGCACACGGGTACAAAGTCGTATTATATGTAGAATTAAGAAATAACGTCCGCGATGTTTATTGTGTGACTAAAATATAGCACCACAGAGCATGATTATAAGTTACACAAGGTCAGAAAGGTAGGCGGACACGTTTAGGACAAGGTTGTGAAATTTGTAGATAGGCAACGGCTAGTGTACTACTCCAATTATCGATGCAACGGTAAGGTACGCTAAGCGATATAAAATAGCGCATAATTAAATAATTGTCGTATTTCTAATTCTAATTGGATTCTAATTAGACCTAATCTCTCTATCTATGCCAAGTAGCCCTAATTTTGGGTGAGGGGGTTTACAATCTACCCAACTTAAAATAATTTTGTCCTCGAAATTAAAATAAGGCATAGTCTGATATTCCTTTACCTACATAAGGCAAGTTAATCGCAACATCTTTGCGATAACTAACATTCTAATCAATCCTTTGTAACCACTTGAAAATTAAGATGGTCACTGTTTAAATCAAATTTCAACCTATCGTACTTCCTCATCAACATCCTAATTTATTTTTAATCCATATAACATCTTCGCATTTTAATTTTTTATATCACGATCTTCAACTAACAAAATCTCTTTTAGAAATGATTCTAATCAATTTTTTTTTCCTCCTATTTTTCAACTTATGAACTTTTGTACTCTTCCAATTTAAATTCAATTTATATCCTCAATAGTTTAAATAGGTAATCCAGTAATCAATTTTTTTTTTATTTTAATTCTCAAATTTGAAATTTAATCCGTCCATGTCCATGTTTAGAGTTCTCTTTATTTTCCTCGAGGTTTAAATCGTTGATTCAACCTTCAATATTAAAATTTTAAATCATATGCTCAGTATCGGTATCTGGTTTGCCATAACCCCGTTTTTAAAATTTATCAATCATTTATCATATTAATCATTCTTCTAGAATTCTGAAGTTTATAATGACTTGAACCTTTACATTCAATTTTTCTCGATCACAATCTAAGAGAAGTTTCTCTTGAGTTGAAAATACAACTGCTACCCAACTTAGGATCTACCCCTCTATCACATAAGGATCTTACATTTCAGAAATCTTATTCCTCGATTTTACTTAATCCTGTTACTCAATTCTCAAAAGTTTTAACACCAAATATATTACATGTGATATGCTCTTAGTTACAAAATAATAATCAAATAATATATTTGGCACATGGGGTACATCTAATACTATCTGTGTATCAACTTATGCTAAGCACGAGGTTTCATATTTCCGAAATAAGGGAAGACGGAAAACATTAATAAAGAGTTCAAGGGGGAAGTAATAGATTAGAAGTATGGGGATCAAGGCGTTTTAAAGAATTCAATAGAAATTGTCAAGGCAGTTGTGGATTAAAATCCTATTTTGGTAATTCCTATTCACTTGCTCGTATCAGTACAGTTATGTAACGGATACGATATGCTCAGACATATCTAGAGGGCAAGTACATTCGTCTACTAATCACTATATATCTCAATCCACGTAAAATAGTTATGCGAAGGGCGAACCAAGCGCACTATGGTTGATCAGACCGTAGTATACTGATTCTGAAATGTATTAGTGTATGCATCCAATAATACATATGTCATAAACAAGCTTGATAAAAAGATGAGCTTGCAAAACTAGGCTGTAACAGCAGCATGAGTCGAGGTAGTAAAAAAATATAAGTACGCTAGATTATGATGAAAGGAGGTACAAAAATAATTTAAGTTCACAAAACCAAACAAGATACAAAATTAAGGTTCTACAATCTCTACAGTTGTCATACTCACTCCTTGTCTAAGTCGGTAGTCGACCAAATAGGGGTATGGACCTTTAATTTCTATAGTCTGAATAAACACTATCTTCTTACGCAAGTCTAAAGTTGTATCATCCTATTATACTTCATCAATGGGTCAATAGGGCTATATGATACTATGTTGTGAGGCATACTATCCAACTTAAAATAATTAACTAATACTGTGACAGTCTTAAGGGGATCCTACAAATTAATTAGGTTCTTGTAAATAAAGTACAAATTCTTATTGGGCTATACGAGGAACGGATCTTAGTACTTATTAGGGTCTCCTATTGTATCATGTAGGTAATGGTCATCTTAAATCTTAATCATAGTGTTCATAGAATACAAGTGTTAATAGTAAGAATGGAAGAGTTAACGACCTTTAAGAGAAAAAGGGAAATATAACTCGTATCGAGTTACGGATACGAATTATGCGATTTAAAACTAAGAATAATCAGATCACATTCTAAAGGAATAACTCAAACTATCAAACTCTAACTACCAAGCACATAATTCAAAGTTCAAATTACCAAACTATAACCCTAGCAAACTATATATCCTAACATAGAATAAGATCACTTGGCCTTCAATCATGAGAGTTATGTGGCACGAGTTAGAAGATGTAGAAAGAACAATCATAATTTAATCGTCGTGTAATTAGCGAACGCTAAGGTTTTGGAGGAACAAGATATGAAATTATAATAGAGGGACTCAAGATAATATCATGGTTTCCTAAGGGGAAGGTGGTGAGCAAATCTCCGTATTTGAGGTGTGACCAATTGGAATGTCATACTCGTTGCTCTGGGCTTCTTGAGGTACTGTCTGCTAATATCAAGACAAGGATCTATATCCTAACATTATCTCACTATGCAATTTAGGTTCAGTCCCTACATTCGATCTCGGATTTCCTATTGGTTCCTCAATACTAGGGTCAAATATTTGGGTCGAATCTCTAACTAGCTCTAGTAGTGCCTGTACCACTCTTAAGTTATTCATAATTGTGTCAAGGAATAATGGCAAGCCATTCTTTAGATAAGGATACTAGGGTTTACTTAAATATTCTAAACTTATGACGCGTCAGGGTTCTAGTTACTCTTACTAGGAAGGTTACCCTACTTATTATCTAACAACAGGGACTTCTATATTCTAGGAGAAGGCTACACTCAAGGAACTAATAGGGAAGCACATGAATCAAGCAGGATGCATTCGTTCAAATAGAATGGATTGGAAAGAAGATGAGTCATAGTCAGATGTGGATGAGATCCTATACTCTAATCCTATTTGCAGGCTTGCTCGGTACAGTAACGTAACCGAGATAATATGCTCTGACCTGCATGGGCCACCACACTCCTCAGTTGCATCATGATTGTCCAGATCAAAACTAGGACCGACAACATCAAAAAGAATGTTCACGTACCCCTCGTCATAATCAGCGTAGTCGTGAACATCCATATACGTCTCCACATAAGGCTCCGGCTCTGATGCTAATGACACAAGATCTCTATGTGAGGTCTATTGATAGTAATTCAGCGTAAAATCCCTCGAGTACAAATGATATGTCATATCCACTTCTGAGTGATTTTTCAAGTTATGATACCTCACATACGGACACATAATTTTGGTACCGTCCATCACTGAAGGAACGCCTAGGCGAACTGCTGGAACTGTTCCACCCCCTGTATGAATTTATCCTGTATACCGCATATATCATGAGGATGACGGTTGTATATCCATGAACGATGATGCAGGTAGTAATTCAGATCCATTTCTTGATACTTCTGTAAAGATCAATATACATCATTCAAGTATATTATCCAAATGTATGCAAAGATGGATACACATGTGAACACTAATAAAGGATATGTGTGACATCACGTATTCAATGTGAGCCATTATCTGACTTTTTTTTACTTCTACTAGCCTTTTTAGGCTATTATAGTTAGACTAGATTTTCAAAAGTCCACTAGATTTCTGGTAGAACTCTATTAGCCTCAAAAGGCTAATAGAAGTAAAAAAAAAATTCAGAGAATGACTCATATGGACACTTGACTTTGGAAGTGACGACAAGCGTTTCTAGTTATTATACTTTTATAATAAGTATTATCTATGTGAAACTATTTACCACTTAACTTATATTTATCTAGCTTGTAACATAAACCTAGTTATTCTACTTTTATAATGAGTATTATCTATATGAAACTATTTACCACTTAACTTATATAGCTAATCATATACATGTAGCTATATATGCACTCAATACCCCCCATACTCATATGAACTAGATACAAGTGTTATATATATATCCTATATCTAGTACAACAATCATAATATTAGCACTACACTAACAACTATAGCACACTTCCTACAATCATCTACATACTCACACTATTCTCTATTTCACAACCCTGTAGAAGCATAAAAAGTGTGCCACAGATAGATGGCACAGTTTTTCTATAAATAAACATGACAGGTCGAAGAATGACGCATTTCCACTTATTCTACAAGAAAGACGCGAATTCTCTTACTTTGGCGCACTTTCCATTAATTTCAGAGGATGGCGCACTATGCAGAGAGTAGAAAAGTTGCGTACTTTCTTAATGTTACAAAAGATGGCCCATAAATGATCTTCTCTCTATTAAAATTTAATGCAACAGACTGACAGCTGACATATACAGAAACCAAAGGGTCGAGGTCATCATTACAGCGGAGCTATGATACGGAGACCCTGGTTATCGTTAAGCGACCCAGCCGTAGTGCCAATCTCTTCAAAAGTGTGCCTTAGTGCCAATCTCTTTAAAGGTGCACCGTAGTACCATTTTCTTCAAAAGTGTACCGCAGTGCCAATCTCTTCAAAAGTGTGTTGCAGTGACATTCTCTTCAAAAGTGAGCCGTAGTGCCATTTTCTTCAAATGTGCGCCCTAATGCCATTTTTTTCAAAAGTACGCCGTATTGCCATTTTCTTTAAAAGTGCACCGCAGTGCCAATCTCTTCAAAAGTGTGCCACAGTGCCAATCTCTTCAAAAATGTGTCATAGTGCCAATCTTACTAAAAATGCGTAGGTCTCAAGATGACTTCTAAAGTGCGCATACTATCCTAACCGATAGTGAGCAGTTACAAATATGTGTCTTATATCTCGTACTTTCCAAAAAAGGTATACAAATAACTATCCACCATGACCTATGTTTTTCTCGTATAGGAAGCTACATGTCAGGCATGCAGCAAGTTATGTACCCACTTATATAGAACGTGGGGTGTTAATCCACCAAAAGTGCGTGCATGATGGTAAAACAATATTGACTGTCCAAAGTATGCGCACACTCTCGTAACCGCTCCTAAATTCTATAAAAACATACATACAGACAGGGACAGACAAACAGATAGAGAGAAAGGGGCTAAAAATCTCAAGTATTTATAATTCAAGAGCAGAGTGAGAGAAATAGAAGCTTCTCGTGCCGTTGTGCCAGATCTTTCTTATTGTTCAACTCTCCAAGTTATCCGCAGAAATATTCAAGTCTTTGAAATTCAATAGTAAAGGGAGAGAAATAGAAGATTCTCGTGCTGTTGTGCCAGAGCTTTCTTATTATTCAACTCTGCGAGATATTCGCAGCATTCCCTACATTGCTTCATCTTTGTATGAAATTCTCTGTCATCGTGTGCATTTTTTCATCGTCTAATGGTCCAAGGAGTAAAGTGATTGTCCGTAGATCAGATCTCTATAGCTATACTTCCCCAGAATCAATTATACTTAGATTCTTGTTTAGGATCTTTTTTCTACTTTTCTTTCTTTTCAACAGTTTGTAATACAAAAGTTTCGTATAAACTTTTTCTTGCAAACAAATATGGCAACTCTGCTGGAGACTTCCTTCTCCTCTAAGGAGAAGGCGATAGCTTAACTCGCCACTGCTTTGGTCGACTCGACACAGAAAACCTTGGTCATGAAGTTCGACCAACTGGCATATAAAAAAATGCTCCATTCTGGGGGGTAGTGCTCACCCCTCACCCGCACTCATGTCGAAAAAAACTCGTAAAGTATGGGTGCCCAAATCTCGTCATGCATATCCCGAAATTGCTACCAACAAGGAAAAAAGTATTCTGATTAACGAGAGTTCCCCTGTCAATTCTGTTCAGATCAATGACTTTGTGGACATTTTTCTTGCGTAATAAGGGATATAATTCGCGTAACTCATGTTTTTTTAAGTAAAGGGTGATCCACACCCAAGCTTCTGAATCCCTTGCGTTAAATAAGGGATGTAATTCGTGCAACTCACGTAATTTTGAGCAAAGGTTATTCCACACCCAAGCTCCTCAGCCTGCGCATATTTGCTGTAATATGCGAGGCAAGCAAGGCATGGACACTGCTGTCCAAACCAACCAGTGCACAAATAAAGTGTTGGTCAGGGAGAATCACTCTCCTAACATCTTGATTACGCACACAATGGAGGGGAAATTATTTTCCACTCGTGCGCCAGGTCAAGACCTCTGGGCAAAATTAAATGCTTGTAAACAAATTGTGTCAACTTTGTTTACGCTATAGAATATGTACCAAACAGAAGAAATCTTTATACAATATGCTAATTATGCGCATGTGCATGAGAGTTAGAGACAACTTTCTCTCCTCTCTGAAGAGAAAAAACTCAAGATCCGACGAATCACTTACCAATCAAGTTAGCACATCACTCAATACACAAGGGACCTAAAATATACACAAAAGATTCAATATTTCTCATATAGAGAGGCAGAGTCGGCCCTCTTCCTCCTCTTCTCTTCCCTCTTTTGATTTATGTAAGATTATTATACAAAAACGTAAAGAGGGACTCTTCTGACATTATAACGATATTTCCTAATAAATATCGTTGAGATTGTAATAGAGTTATAATCGAATGTTGCTGTGCATTAGTGGTCTGTGCTTGACCGATTCACTTGCACTATATCTCCTAAGCCTCAACATACAAAGCAAGTTGACAACCAGGAGCACGATAACAATCCGTTCTTTACTTCAGCATATATGGCTTCACATCTTCCCCATGGTAAGAGACAATCAAGACAAAGTTCTTCAAGAACACACAACCAGAGAAGATTTGACCTACTCGTCGACTCCTTTGAAGGAGTATACAAAATACTCGTTCTTGAATACAGGAGCTTATTCATCACAAGAATCCCCATTCCTCAAAATTTGAGACTGGGTAGCAATCACCCTGATTCTGAAACTAACAATGTAGACTCCAACTATACGATTCTTTCTACCAATCCCTCGGTCGTATATATGGATGTTAGAATTTACGCCATCGATGATAAATAAGAAGCTTCTCTATCAGAAGCCACCGAATAATGTCTCAACTCATTAGATGTCACTCATAAGGACATGCACACTATGATGCAAAATATGCATCAAATGATGACGGTCCAATATTCTGCTACACCAGTACCCGTCCAAGTGGCTTCATTCATACCTACGCAGCCTACTCCTGGAACAATGACTCTGCAGGATAACACAAATTCAAAAGCGGTCATAAACCAAGAGTTGGTAGCACCAACTCTTAATTCTCTCAATATTGGGGGTGGATATCCGCTGGTGATGATTTTTGTTCAACCAAGATCCTATCAGTCAGCCACACTACTCCGACCAGAAGATCCACTCGAAGGTGTCCGAGATTTGTGTGCACAGGTCAGTATTTTATAGAACAAAGACCAACTCTACAAGTTGGGAGTGAAACAGTCTTATCCTCCGCATTGGAATAATATTTCATTCTCTCCTAAATACAAACCCCAATTGATAGTCTTGTTTGAAGGCAGGACATCACCGAGCCAAAATATCAATTACTTCAATATGATAATGACTCATCTGCAGAAGAGGATGCTCTCCTTACCAGATTATTCGTTGAATGCTTGGCCGGAATAGCCTACGATTGGTATCGCAGTTTACCTGATAACTTTATATCCTCATTTGATGACATGAAGTATCTTTTCCTCTTATAATTCTATGAGGGAGGCATGAATATGATGATGTTTTCACTTATCGATATCTATTAGAAGGAGAAGAAATTTACTCGTGAATTCGTTGAGCGTTTCAGGCAGGCAACTCTGAAGTTACCTCTGGTATTCCAGACTTTGTATTCATTAATACATGCAAAAAGAATCTACTGCCTATAGTAGGTCTCTGGATAGGTCTAACTTAATTTTAAGACTGAACAGCGTTCATCATCGGGACCAAAGCTGCTGAAGGCAGTACAAAAATGGCACGCAATTTGGGGTTACAAATAACTAATACGGAAGGGAAGCATCCCTCCAATAGTGCGAATAATTACAACAACAAAGGAAAGTAGGCCTTGGCGATAAATCTGTCAAAGTAACCCACCTCTCCTCCAACACAAAATCCTACATAGTCCTCCAGGCCTTAGGAAGAATATTCCTTTGACGATAGCAATATCCTCAATATTTTCGAATGCTTGATAAAAAGCAACAAGTTGCAGTTGCCTGATGTCATGCGACCAAATGAGACTAGAAAAACAGATAACCCGAAGTACTGCTTGTACCACCAATATATACATCACCCTACCAAGGTGTAGTACCCCGCTCTGTGTAGTCACTATATAGAGATATCACTTTACTGACTCGAGCGAAAGCCTTCTCGAAGAGTTCCCGATTGAAACATAAGACGATTAATCTAGGTGAGCGGGCAGAACTGCATCCTCTGATTCTTGCACACCTTAATATTGAATCTGAATTTTTGAATGCTTGTTCTAAGAAGATTACTTCATAAGAAGAATGATTAAACTGGACT
The DNA here is from genome assembly GCA_036927795.1 of Iris macrosiphon. Lineage (NCBI taxonomy): Eukaryota > Viridiplantae > Streptophyta > Magnoliopsida > Asparagales > Iridaceae > Iris > Iris macrosiphon. The sequence goes on along the minus strand of JAYESA010000017.1, from coordinate 9,034,337 downwards.
CTGCATACTTAATAAGAGAACTTATATAGCTTGTCATTGAAACGAACCTGCTTGCCTAGCTAGACAACTTTAATGCTTGTCTAAAAAGAAAGATAGAGATAGAACCAATGGCATGCTAAGAAAAGATAAAAGTGTTGCATGCTTAGTTCCACGAACACCGCTATCAAATGAACCACTGCCATGCTAAAAGACAAGAGTAATAGATGTTAATATGTTTCCATCGTATGTGCTAAAGAAAGAGTAGAACTGTATATTTAGCTAAAGAGATAGAAAATCGTTCCACGCTTGCTTGCTTGCTTAAATAGAGATTGTTATATATTTAAATAAAAGTTATCAAAATGCTTGAACAAAATCAGAAAAATAGCAGCCAGTCTGCATAAGAGATTGAAATGGCAACCAATCTGCATAAGAGATAGAAATGGCGGCCTGTCCACACAAAGACAAGAGATAGAGAAAGAAGAGATTGAATATATGCTTGTTATTGAACTGATGCATCTATATAGAGTTTATCTGATAGAGTTACATTCATGCATTGGTCTCAGACAACTTGTGCACAAGGGAAAATCCCGCGAACAGTTTTCTGGGGCGCTGGGGACCATTTTTCCTTGGAGGGATTAGAGGAATACCTGAGACAAAGAAGTCCTCGCGATCAGGGAATATTCATGTCTATTAGATAGCTGGTTCACGTGTCAAAGCAGCTATATATATGAGCTAGTATACATAGTGCAGTACTGGGACATGATAACACCGCTTCAAATGTTGAGGAAAGAGACTCATGGACCATCATATAGTTAGGTCGCATGCTAGGATTCTGCCTTCTTGTATACCTAACTGTTTGACGCAGAGACGGACAGAGAAAGAGAGAACCTTATACATATATATTTATACAAATTATTGCTAACTTGTATGTCTGGTGCAGGGATGACCGCTCAGCGAAAGGGTAAGAATCACTGAATAAGTGATATGCATGCTCTTCTGTATTAAATGCTTGCATAAAGAAGTCTATTTTTCGTATATGCTTTGATCTTGTTCACACGATAAGATATTGCTAATAAGAAAATAATAGAGATGCATAGAGAGAGATGCTAAGAAGATAATCCACTAGATGCTTCCTAAAGTTTTAAATAAATGCATATGATTCATGAGACACGTTGGCACCAGAGATAGTAAATTAATCTTGTATATCGTATATGAACTGCTTGTCTTGTCTGCTTGCTTGTATATCGAACATGAACTCTGATTTCAAAGATATTTTCGAAAAGAAGTAAATTGACTCAAATCCTGTGTTGCATGTAACGAACATAGGTAAAACTAGAAAGATCACTATTAATATAATATTTTGCCACATGCTTACTTAGTATGGGTTTCAGGGGGTGTTGCTTATGTTCGTTGATTTTAGACTCACCAGTACTTTCTCCAAAGTGCTGACCCACCAACAGTTTGCTTGTTCTCAGGTGCTGGATCGTCCGAGGAAGCGATAGTCGTGCCTCGTCCCCAGGACCCGAAAATCTAGAGTCGATGCCTTGAGTCGTATCGATATTTCTTTGAGATGCTTTTATATAGAAGGACATAATGTATGGAACGATGTTATTATAATCGAGAGAAAGTGAGCTTGAGCGAAATGTAACATCGGCCAAGCATCGCTTGTAACACATCTTGATTATCAATAAAGAGCTTATTTTCATATGCCATTATGTTCTTTACTTTTCTACAATATAGTACCGCTGCTCCTGTCTTCTATAGCTTACTTACCCTTGTTCAAAGCTTTGGCCTTGTGCAAGCGCACTTTAGGCTTGCACGACATCACGTCCAGGCGAGGACGATCGGTCCTGCGAGGACCCAAGTGAGGACGAACGGCCTCCCTGCGGGACCGGGGTATGACACAAGGCTTTTTATATCTTGAAAAGGAAAATACATTAGTTCATACATGTTAAAGCTATCAACCTTCACAACGAAGAGAAGACAGTCACTGCCAATATGGTGTCTTTCAATTCGATAACTTTCCAGCACAAGAAGTCCTGAACGGAGTCATCCTAATACCTCGAGCTACGATGGAAGTGGTAAATATTCCGTCACTTAGAAGTCAAACAGAGGAATTAGTGCCTCCTACCACAGATCATAGTGAGATTATGTAGATTCATCCCAACCTATTGTCAGATTGGGACCAGGGAGCATCATCTTCCAATTCAAAATCTAAGAATGGTAAGAAGTATAAATCATGCAATATGATTTCTTCAGATCCTTATTCAGACGGATATCAGGACCAACATCAGGAAGATGTAGCTCTCGATTTCAGATTTCAAAATATGAATATTGGCCTACCAAGCTCTACTCGCAAGCTTTGCTTGACGCACCGACAATGGTCCATGATGGGCAGCATTTTGCTATATAGGCACAAAAATCTTCAGTGCTTATGAAATTATTCCTACACAAATTCCTTCTTCTCCTTCTATAACCATTAGAACATCGACCTAGACTCAGGTGCTTCAGGAGGATCGTCCTCAATTTTATCGATATAGCCAATAATATGTATGCTTGATACAAAATATGGGGTATAATTTCCAGAAAGCTGAAGGTTTAAACTTTGGCAAAGGACGACGTATTCCTCTACAACTCCAAGGACAGTCCAATAAATCCCATAGTAGATTAGGCTATGATGAGACCAGCCCACAGACTCACTCCAAGAAGGGGCATGATAAAACGAAAATCAAGTTCTGTAACATGGTACTTCTTTCTCTGATGCACAATGAAGAAGCCATTACTGGTACCAGATCCGGCAAAGATTATCATAAAACTTATGAATCTGTCCCGGAAGATATTCCTGACACTCTTTCTACTTTGCCAACTCATGCTGCTCCGGTCACAACTGACCCCGGTCCTTCGAAGCCTACTACGGCAGAGAAAGAAAAGTAAAAGGAATTATGCTTCAACAAATCTCTGAAGAAGAATGTACCCCAAGGACTTAAAAATCCCTACAATTTTGACATATTGGCACAACTGGCCAATACCCCAACCTGACTCTCTATATTCTAGTTGCTTCGCTTGTCAAAAGAGACTCGTGAAGCTTTGAGCGAAGTTTTGATACATATGGACTCATGCTTAGATCAACTTAAGACTCCTGATGAAGATCCATTAGCGTGTCCTCAATACCATAGTGTGATCGAGAAGATTTCTAACATCACCTTCATGCAAGGTGACATGCTACTCAAAGATAATCAGCATGGTAGGCCTTTGTATTATACCGGTTATATTAGATCTATTAAGGTGAACTGGATTCATATCGACCCTGGTTCTTCACTCAGCATCATTCCTAAAAGTCTACTGAGAGGACTAAAGATACCGATGCACAACATGTCTACTACCAGTACTACAATTCTACGCTTCAATACTGGAAGAAGTAAACCATTAGGAAAGATACGCCTAAAATTCAGATAGGCGATCTACATACTGAAGTGACATGCTATATGATTGACTCTGACGTATCCTACAATATTTTGCTCGGATGACCATGGATACATAAGCATAAAATTGTACCCTCCACCCTACATCAATGCTTCAAGTATGTGAACAGTAGAGGATAGTTCAAAACAGAGGTAGTGGACCTCAATCAATTCAAAGGTGTCGATAGACCAGAGTATATGAAAGAGGAAGCTAATCAAGCAAGTGATAAAGCTGAATACACTCCAAAACAAGAGCCTCTGATAATCAGAGTCAAAGGACGTACTACTCGTCTAACTCCTTTGAAGCCTCTCGACATCAACCTGTACAAGTCATCTCCATTGGTCATCAACCTTCGATACAATAAACAGCTAATACTGATGAATGAGCCACTTGTTATCGACCTTCATTGTGACAAGCAATCAACATCAGTGAATCAACCCCTAGTCATCAATCTTGCCAAGCCTCCTGTCAAGGCTGAAGATTATGTCGACTATGTGGAAGATAAAAAAATCTTATATTTTATGAATAAAGAAGACTGTACTTCGTACTACATTGATATTGAACCCTTTCCTAAAAACTTCTTAGAGGCTCTTCACCTTTATGAAACTTTGTCCATACCCGTGGCATCTCCATTCCAATATGGTTTATCATATAAACCATATGAGGAGTCATACTTCATATTCCAAGTGAGACAAGACAAGCAACGTCATATAATTTTTCGCAAAGCTAGAAACAAAATAGTAGCACAGACTAATGGTTCTGACGAGGATATGGGAAAGATGTTACCATATCGTTACAGCCAACCAGCCAAGAATATAATACAAGGGATGGGCTACAACTTAAAATCTGGCTTGAGACTAAATTATGGAAATGACAGACGGACTCTTATACGTCACCTCTCTCCTAAAGGCAAGCCAAAAATATACTACCAATGGACTGGTCATGGTTTGGGATATGTTACAACACCAAAAAGTCCTGAAAGTTCAGAATCAGAAGAAGAGACGCATTATCATTCTTCGGACTCATCATTGTGGGATTCTGACGAAAGTATAGGTGGCATATTCAAACTGGCTTTCTCTATAAATATGGTGTCAACTGTCCCAGATGATAAAGACATTGGAGATATGATAATGTTGCCTATCAACGACAAATTTCTTAAGAAATATTATGTCTAAGCATGACATACTCTTTTCCATCTCTAACAGATTAAAATAAGATATACAACAAATATATTTTGTTTAATCCCAAGCAACTCAGCCTACACAGCCTCTCAAAGTATTACCTAGATTCTTTTTTTGAATAAGACATGGGTAATGGGTCCTCAAAGTTTTCCAGCGGGATAATATTCAGATCCAACGGAACACTCTCGTTGACATCACATAAATGATTCTCTCTAACCAAAATGTTTCATTCTTAAAACCCAGTTGTTTTAAGGATATCCTATTCCTGATCCCTAGTTGGGTTGGGAATAATCTCACATGTTTATTCACCAGTCAATAAGTGTAATGTGATTTATGTCAATATTACCTCTGAATCATATTTTATTTATTATTCCCTAAAAAGAAGATAATAGTTCGCCCTTGAACTACTCTTTTTTATCTTCCTCGATGGAGTAAACTAGTGAACTATCACGTATATATCACCTATGATATTATTGCATCCTATAAAATTTATCATTTGTACTTAGCATGAGTATGCCTTGAGTGATAAATCTACCAAATTTTTTGACAGAGCTATTCTGCTATGTCCATAATACCTCTGAGTAGATATATTCGGTGGATCCTATTTGAAAATATATTACGTCCACATTACCTCTGATCTAGATTTTACTCTAACATATTATTTGTATCTAATAATAGATACGCAATAAATAATGGGTCCACAATAAACAAGAATTATTTAAAGCTAAAAGTTTTAATATATTTTTATTAAGAAACTTACAAAACAGGGAAGAGCATAAGATAGAGCTCACTCAGGGGAAGTAGAAAGATCAAGGAGGAACTGGGTCAGTCGAGCTAGTTGTTGATCCTTTTTCAATGTCACCCTTCTACGTGCTTCAAGCATTCTAGAGTCATCTGTAACAAAAGGAGCTATAGAAGCTTATGACTCTATCATCTTATTTTGAGCATGGTCAAGCTCGTTCTTGTTGTGCTCAAGCTCAAAAGTTGTTCTCTTGCTAAGTCACAATGAACCAGCTCTTCTCGAAGTTGATCCACAGTCACCTTGAACTCCTCTTTCGCTTACTTGAGCTGGGCATCAAGTTCTTGAATATGAGTCTTGAGCTGTATTGTCCTATCATTATATTCATTATAAAACCCTAATTTTAAAACATATTATAAGTATTTAATTAATTAATTAATTTAATTGCATTATTTCGTAGTGTATTAGAAAAATATAAATTTATTGAATTTAATTATTAGGTAAAGATGCATTTAGAATTTACGGGCAAAACTATTATTTTTATTTTTATTTCTTTTAAGGAACTTTGTAGTAGGATGAGAGAATTTTAGAATATACTAATAAATTTTTTAGAATTTTTATACCATATATATATATATATATATATATATATATATATATATATATATATATATATATATATATATATATATATACAATAGGTAAAAGAAAATAGAAAAAAAAGAAAAAAAAAGGAATCCTAAATCACTAAACCCCCTATCTATTCCTAACCCACAGCACCCTAGCCAAAACACCCGCTGCTAAGTCATCCCCCCACCCGCGAGTTGAACCCACGGCCCAGGCAAAGCCCCCTCACCGCTCCTTTTATATAGATAGGTACATTATAAACCCTAACCCAAAACCTATCGCCACTTCCCTCTAACCCTGCGCCGACCCAACGTCGTCGACCTCCAGCACCGCGTCGCAGCCCAGCCACCGAGAAGCCACCGCCGGCCGGCGCACGTCCGCGTCAACCGCGAACAGGCCGCACATATTCGCAGCGACGTACCCCACTTCCCGTGTTGTTTTCCATTCCATCTTGCGACCAAATTCTGATCAATCTTCACCAGTATGTTCATGACCTATCCCCCTTTCAACTTTGTATATTAGTTTCCATCGAACAACGTTATTAACTAGGTAGAAATCGACGCCAAGTTGAGGAAAGACCACGATCCTTACACTGCAGAAAACTGTTGCGACCACCCATGTTTAGAGACCAATATCTTCCACTGCAAACATCCAAACTTAAATTTTCTTTTTGTTATATGAAGACCATATAACCAAGATCATTTTATGTTAATTATATTATTTTATTTGGTGCTATATATAGAAATAAACTGGGTTAAAAATTATGAAAAACTTGTTTTGGAACTCTAAAATTTGTGATACGGAGCGCGCCCCGCCAAATATGACCACCCATCGTGTACCAATTATATCGAAAGGCGCGTATGGTATGTCCTGATGTGTGAGCTTTCGCAGAAACTGACTTAGACGTGTGTGCGCGTCGAAATCAACCCGTATTAGTAAAAAGTTCTAATATCATAACTTTTGCAAAATACCGCACCATTTAGTGTACGTTCGTCAGAATACGACAAAACTTGCGCCATTGGATTCGTGGTATCACATTGGTCCGGTGAACCAAGTTTCACGCGATTTCAAGACAGTTGACCAAGCCACCTATTTGTGGGCCCCATGGTTGACTTTTTTGGTAAATTTGTGTTCAGCTCACCGGAATCCAAAAATTGGATATACCATTGAGTTTGTATTGGCGTTTAAAAAATTTTTGAACAATAATTTGTCCCATTTAGAGACATTTATCCCTGGCACATATTTCGATGCAAAGTGGGCCACATATGGACCCCGTTTTGACCCAAAATTACCGTTTTGTCCCTGTGTCCAAATTGGACGAAAGGGTAGTATTTTCTAGCTATCTCGCTGATTCTGGGAATGTTGGTGATATTTATTTTAGCATTCGAAGACGTTTATTCGGAGGTCTTAGTTCCTGATCCTGTTACTTGACATCTGAACGCTTATACTATACAGATTTCTTGCCAGGCAAGTATACCTTGCCATTGTACTGTGATTTATATTTTATATGATGCATGTATTCTATTTCTGTCCATTTAGTTCATATATTTTAAACTGCTATATAAAATGCGCGTCCAAGGATAACTTGGGTACAATGACGGTGGCGTCGTATTCTGTTTTTATTATATATATGTATATTGACCTAGTTTATAGACCACCCCATTATCATGAGATATTTTATGTTTTATTGGCCATAACACTGTTATTACACGAGTGTGAGTCTTATGTAGGACACGGACTTGCGTACTCGGCTGGCCACTGGTACGTATAGGTCGTGCGATAGATAGGGATAACTGTTGATAGAAATTGTATGCTAGAAGACCTGGCAGTTATTTAGAGGTATCATCGTGTCATGGATGTGACATGCTTAGAGCATGGGGTAGAAAGTATAACAGGTAAGGCATTTGGGCTCCTTTGCACTTTCGTTTTTGTAACTCGTACGCTCCGCCGGAGATGCACGGTCATGATAACCCCTATATTACCTGGCAGCCTCTGAGGTTCAAAAGACGTCATGCTTTGTAGGCCCCTGATTCTCTGAGAGAATCATGCCAATCCCATTTTTGGCCAGTTATCCCACTTGTTGGAAAGTCATTCTCAAACTGCATTCACATAGATGGTTAGGCGACCCATTTGATATTTATTTTTAGTACTTTATTGGTATATTTATATGTGTCTTGTTATATTCCTCTGAGGACCTGGTACCTTTCCAGATATAGACGGACAAGATTATCCCCAGGAATACGGATCCGGACCTGACGCTTCATACCAGACAGATGAGGTCTTATCTTCAGAGTACCTTTGATTCATCGTAGCTGATGGATATTCTAGTTGCTATTTTCTTCATTGACATTTATCTTATATTAAAGTTTGATCTCTTCTCCCATTTAGTAGTTTTTAGTATAGTTGATTTGCAGTGGATTTGTTTCCACCCGACTATCATACTTTGAGACTTTATCTTTGATATTCAGTTATTTATTCCTATTTCTTTATTTGTGCTGTGGATGAGATACAGATTGCGTGTGACTCGTTGACAGTATATTACCACTTGTGGATTTGATATTCATAATACATCGTACGTGTGTGTATGGTTTCTATATATTGGAGTTCGTATACATACGGCTGACGTGTTACGTATTCCTAGTCCTACGTATTTTGGGACTGGGCGTGACATATCTTTGTGGTGGCCCATGCAGGTCCTAAATATATTGTCTCGGTTATGTTACAATACCGAGCAAACCTGTATATAGGAATAGAGTATAGGATCTCATCCACGCTTGACTAAAACTCATCTTTCCTTGCAACTATCATATTTAAATGCTTGTATCCTGTTTGATTCCTGTACTTCTTCTAATCGTTTCGTCCACCTCTTGCAGAGATATGGATTCGCGTAGTGGATGTACTGCCGCTGGAGGCGACACACCTTCAGGATTAAATGGCCAAACTCGAGGGGAGACCTCGACGACTCCTAGACTTCCGGGGTCTGATGGACAGACTCACAATCCAGTCCCACCTGACCTTTCCACATCACCTAATAGGACTTTTCCATCTTCATCGACACCACAGAATGGCCAGACACAGCTGTTCCAATTCTTCCAAATGATGATACAAGAACAGAGACAACAGGCGGCCGTGCTAGTTGTAGAGCAGAGGCAACAAGCGGCAGAGCAGAGGCAAAAAATTTTGGCAGCACTTGAGAGAATGGCTGCACAGGCAATTATACCAGGCACTAGTTCCACTACCACAAGCTAGAGTTGGTTCAGTCAAGGACTTTATACAGATGGGTTCCAAGCCGTATAAAGGCACTGAGAGCCCAGAGGAGACTACAAACTGGATTACCCACACCAAGAAGTTATTAGAAGCATCACAGTTACCTACAGATCTATGGATGACAGGCGTAAGGATGCAACTAGATGGTAATGTCCATCACTGGTAGGAATCAATGGAGCGCCAGTTGGATACGTATCAGACTTGGGAACAATTCTTGGAGTGCTTTGAGAGGAAGTACTTCCCGGACACTATAAGGGATGTGTTGTACGATCAATTTCTTCATCTAGAGCAGGGGAACAAGACAGTTGACGAGTATGATGCAGAGTTTAGTCGCCTTAGTAAATATGGCATTGCCCTAATACCGAATGACTTGGAGAAGGCTAAGAGGTTTTACCGTAGATTGACTCAGGAGCTCAAACACTATACTAGCTCACAGTCCCGGATCTCTTATGCCGAACTATTGACAGAAGGTAGACTATAAGAGGCCATCAGCAAGGGAAAATAAGGTCAACTGAAGACCCAGCAAGGACCAACAAGGACACAGCAAGGAGGGCCTATCAGACATCCTTTGGCACAGCAACAGCAGCACCAACACAGAGAGGGACCGTACCAGAATTTGGAGAAGCCCCACTGCAATTATTGTGGAAGACGCGGACATATTATGAGGGACTGTCGGACTCGCTCGGGATAATATATGAGATGTGGTTCCAGACAGTACATGGTGAGAGACTGCCTAATACAGCAAGCATTGACACTTCCACCACCAATACAGAGGCTAGCACTTCTAGCACCGAAGCCAGTTCAGCAGATGACTAGACCAAGAGCACCTCGACCCAAGCAGCCGAAGAATTTCAGCAGGGACCACCGCTACCTACTCAAGAGGATCAGTACACGAAGGTCAGACATGGACTACCACAGAGGAACGGACAAGCTTTTGCAGTAGAAGTAGATGACATGGAACAGGAGATTGATGTTATAGCAGGTATTACTCTTGCCTTTACTTTTCCTGCTGTGATGTTATTTGATACGGGAGCCACCCACTCGTTCATATATTCTAGTTTTATTGACAAACACAATATTGCCACTACACCTTTACCTAGTTATGTTAGAATTCTCACCGGAGGAGGAGTTGTACTTGTTAGTCAGATTTGTAGATCGTGTCCAGTAGTGATTCATGGCAGAGAGATGAATGCCCAACTCTTAGTCCTTCATATGCCAACTTTTGATATTGTGCTTGGAATGGACTGGCTAAGCAAGTACCACACTGTCACATCCCTGTCCCAAAATATACGGGACCAGGCCATATGGCAATATCCAACTGACACGTCTTCGAGGATATCCCAATTTAATGGATCCTAACAAAGAGTGCTACACTGTCCTAAATACTAACATGTCCCATATAAATCAACAACAGGTACTCTAATATCATCCACAAATAAACAGCAAGAATATACTAATATTAACTGCTGGAAGATAAATGCCAGTCTCAAAATATCATAGTACAACCAAGAATGTCCGGTGGGGACAAATCCACTACTATGACGAAATAAAATACTGAAATGATAGATAAAAGAAAATGACTAGGGCATCGGCTGACTAAATCACGGAAACTCTGACGGTAGAACCTCTAACTCCTCAGCTATAGCAAACCTCGTCTCCTGTCCTGGGCCGTATACTGTGGGCTAGTATGCCTCGTCCAAATCTGGAAAGGTACCAGGTCCTCAGAGGGACGTAAAAAGATATATAGAAGCATGCCATATATAAATACTAAATAAAAATAAAGACAATAAGGGTGTGCTAACCATCTAAGTGAATGCAATATGAGGACAACATTGGTACGTATGAGTAGGTGTAGGTATAACGTCCATACCGCTTTGAAGAACATGGAAGCTGCATAGTATATATATAACGTCCATAGCACTACGAAGAACGTAGAATCTGTATAAAGGGAGTCATTGGATCCGTGGTTCCTCTGGATACTACGGATTCCAAAGGGTGTATCCCATACGCCTACTAGTTGTCCTCCCCGCCCAATATAGATACATAAATCGAATACTCGACGTGCATACCACATATCTATATGCCAGTCTCTATGAATAAAAATAACCCTGAGTTACGTACTAACCGTGATGTAAGTCACACGTACCGATAGCTAGTCGAGTACGCGAACCCGCACCCCAATATGAATGTCTTAGTGAACGTGTAAGAGTGTCAGGTCTTAGAAGTTAACAGGGTATCCTCCAACGGGGTGAGTCTGCTAAGGACTAAGTCAAGTATACTAATCATCGATGTATCAGTCGACTGCACCCGAGTCAATCTCGGACACGCACAGTCATATGAAATAAAGCAACAAGAATCATACAACATATACATAATTTAATTTAGACAGTAAATATGCCAAGGTATCTTACCTGAGTCCTTAAGCTGTGAATGCCAATAACCAGCTCCTGCGGTGTCTCCTGGCTGATCCAATTATCCTAAACACACCAATATAATATAGCAATCCATTATCAGACACTAAGCAATATATACACCTGATTACGATGCTACTCTTGGGTACTGTCGCAAGTTCACGACTGGTCGAATACAACATCACGTGTGCATATAGCTAGGGTGTACACGCGTTTTGTCCTCGATCAACGTGCGCCTTGAGACAATAAATACTACGTCTATGGTTTTACGAAACTACATTACACCTTGTTGAATTACTCGTCATCTAATTTCCAGGTTAAATGTACTAGGTTAATGTCTACGTCTCCAGGTGGATTTTAAGTCTTAATCATAGGTCATATTATTAAGGTAAATGGCGGTTGTAAAATAATTGTTAAATCTTTTGTTAACATAAATCTTCATATTCGTAAATTCAGGGTTGTGTCCTAGACTACGATACTAGACACGATGATACGACGATCATAAATGAACACGATACGAGAGAGAGAAGTATATAGGTGTTTACCTAGATGGTTGAACGATGGTCTCCTCGCAGCCAGGTCGTCCTCAGGTAGGGCGGTGCTCCAACAGTGGCCGACGAGCAAGGCAGTGGCGGCAGCGGCTTGCAGCAGCAACTACGGGTGGTCGCAGCAGCGATCGCAGCGATCTGCAGCGGCAGGGCGACTGAGGGCGGTGCGGGGGTTACTGACCGGTCGCGGGGAAGGTTGGGGTAGGTCTGGGAGTGGTGGTGGGCGGTGATGGCGGCGATGGGGGCGCTCCACAGCGGCTAAAGAGGGGTCGGGATGGTGAAGGAGATGGTGGCGCTGGCGGGGTATTGGGTGGTCAGGCGGCTGGGATTGTCCAGTCAGGAAGGGTAGTGCCGGCGGTGTCAGGCGGCATTGGGTGCGGCTGTAGTGCCCCGTTCTCCCGGTGCGGAGGGCGCGGCTAAGAAACACAAGACGGTATCGTTCGATCGAGATAGATTGAAACAAGAACTCGTCCTCGTTATGGATTTGTTTCTTCGGAATCGATTCCCATATTCAGTGGACCGCGCCCCCGGGATCAACTTAGCGACAGAGTCAGGAGGGACCTCTCCGCTGCTATCTTTTATTGCCTCGGATTTCGACGTCGCTTGTTGCTTTCGTGCTTTGAGTTGGTTTTGGGATTTGCTTGTTTTCCTTGAACGGTTTCGATGATTTTATTATTTTCGTTCATTGCACTGTATTTCAATTCCGAGATTGGAAAGAGTGGAAGGAGTATTGATCGAGCTGTTCTTGGTGCAGGTGAACGAGCAGTAGGCGGCTTGCGAGCGGAGTCGTGAAGCGCCTCTTTTCTTCTCCCTTCCAACAATCTAAGTGAGTGGCTACCAACCCGATTAGCTACCCCTGCTTCCAAGCTTTACACCCTAAATCTTGCATTCTTCTTTGCCCCGATCAAACGATACCAAGTAATAACTAAAAGATACCAAGATAAAAAGGAAATAGACTTGGTTCATTATGCTTGTCAATAACTTCATGAACGGATACTGAACTGCATGCTTGTTCTTTTGGGAATAAATTATGAATTATTGCTTGTCTTATACAATTGCTTGTCTTGTACTCTTGTTGCCTCAAATTGTACTCTTGTTGCCTTAACTGCAATAAATTGTTACTTGTATATTGTTCGATTATGGACAACTTGTGCACAAGGTCACGGTCTCGCGGACGATGCTGGGGCACTGGCATCGATCCGGTCCGGGCGAGACCTATTGTTCTACTCTCTTGTTCGACGGAATGGCTTGTAGCACCTCTTGTACTTATATTGCAAACCATTCTCGTCAAGACTATATCGTCCATTACGGAAACCATGCCAGTGATCATCGTGTATATTTAAACCTGTTGCAAACTAACTTGTGTCTTCGTGGCAGGGAAGGCATGGTAAGTATTGTACAGGTGATTCAGACGGTCAGGTAAAATCCATCGAACGGTGGCACATTCATTTCAGTAAATTCTAAATGCTGCTTACTTGTAAATAAACTAAGGCAAGAATAAAAACCCACAAAAATATGTATGCTTCATTAAAACAACGTGTTGATTGGTATAGTTCGGTTAGCTCGCCTTCACCGGTATGTTTCGACATGCTGACCCTCGTTGAAACATGTTCTCCGTACTAAGACGAATCGAGCGAGGAGCCGAAGTCGTCTTCCCGATCCAGTCCAGCTGTTGGCGCATCTTCACCGCGTTCCTTGAAGCATTTTGAAGTACTAGAAGAAGAAGCTTGCAACTTTCCATACACAATGCAGCTTCGTGGCAAAGCCGTCCTCCAGCCTGGAGGTCCTTATCATTTTAAAGTTTATAAAGGGATGTAATGTACAGGACTGCTATCTTATTTTGAGTCAACACTTTTGTAAGCCCGTGCGGCAATCTAGCTGACTCGTTCAGGAGTTTGTAATAGATGTTCATTATCAATAAAGAGAACTTTTCCATGTTTCAAATCTGTGTTTCAATTTATCTGCGTACTTTGAATATGTACTTGGCAAATCATTAAAGCCATGTGCGGGCGCAACCCCAGGCCCGCACGGCGGTCACGATTCGGGGGACGCCTCAACAATTCTACAGAATCGGGTCGTGACATAATGGTATCAGAGCACAGATTCAAGTTCCTTAGACTCTCGCACTGGAAAAGTTCCTTTAACGATCAAATTCTTGTGCGAACTCTTGAACTCGCTAGGCCAAAATAAGATACGTTCATGCAATGAGTCCATAATACATTATGATCCTAATGTAATTTACCTTCTTTTGAAGGAATAGCTCCAGCATAATCTGCAGCGCAAGCACCAGACGAAACCAAAGGGCAACAAAGTAGTTTGGGCACTTCGGGAAGTTCAGAGAGCCAGCGAGCCGTGCCAAGCATCGATCCCGTCCAACGAATGTTGCAGATGTTGGAGGCAAACCAACAAACGGACGATGCTCGCTATGAACGGGCCGAGAAGCGGGCGGAGGAGAGTCAGTTCAAGTTTTAAGACAATATAAAAGCTCGATTCTCAGTCCAACAGAAGCAGGTAGATGCCCTGCAACAGATCATTCAGACTTTGGATTCCAACCATTCCACGGCAAGAGCGCCGAATCCAGTGGAATAGCCCACGCTTGAAGTAGAGACACCGCAAATTCCAAGGACGAGGGACGTGACTACCTTCGACTTTGGCCACTTCAAGAAAGTTTGTAATACCCCATTCAATGGGACTGAGGACCCAGTCATAGCTCTAGATTGGTTGGCCGAACTTGAAGATCACTTCGCTCTGCTAGAGGTCCCCGAAGAGAAGCGCATCACCTGCACGCAACTACAACTCCGCCTCAACGCGCACGATTGGTGGGACGTGCATCGACGATCTCTCCAATTTGATCACGGAGAGGAGGCGATCTCGTGGATGACTTTTTGTGCCGCGTTCGAAGAGGAGTTCGTATCCCCTCCAGTACGACGTCAAATGGAGAACGAGTTCGTACAACTGAGGCAAGGTAGCATGACAGTTAAAGAGTACTCCGCCGAATTCAACCGACTCTCCAAATTCGCTAGGGCCTATTTACCTGATGCAGCAAGTCGAGCTAGAAGGTTTGAAGGCGGTTTGCACCCTGTCATTCATGGGCACGTAGTCGTTCATCAGTATCGTACAATACGTGAAGTCATGAATAACGCCCTATCTCTCGAACCATATTATCCTTACGTTCCTGCCGGCACTGTGCATACCTACAATCATAAACGCCAAAGCAACGACAGAGAAAACAACGCTGCAAAGCGTCATAATGACGGCGGGAAACAGAAAGCAAACCATCCTTGTAAATTCTGCAAGAAGCCAGGGCATACAATCGATAAATGTCGTATGAAACTTGGTTTATGCCTAGCCTGTGGTGAATCAAACCATTCTGTTCGTGATTGTTCCTTGAGTCATGATCGTCGTCCCAAACACAATAATCCCTAACGGTAGTTCCCATTCTTAAGTTTTGGGACGAAACTTCAAATTAGTTGGGTAGGATGTAGCGTCCCGTTCTCCCGGTGTGGAGAGCGCGGCTAAGAAACACAAGACGGTATCGTTCGATCGGGATAGATTGAAACAAGAATTCGTCCTCGTTATGGATTTGTTTCTTCGGAATCGATTCCCATATTCAGTGGACCATGCCCCCGGGATCGACTTAGCGGCAGAGTCAGGAGGGACCTCTCTGTTGCTATCTTTTATTGCCTCGGATTTTGATGTCGCTTGTTGCTTTCGTGCTTTGAGTTGGTTTTGGGATTTGCTTGTTTTCCTTGAACGGTTTCGATGATTTCATTGTTTTCGTTCATTATACTGCATTTCAATTCTGAGATTGGAAAGAGTGGAAGGAGTATTGATCAAGCTGTTCGTGGTGCAGGTGAACGAGCAGTAGACGTCTTGCGAGCGGAGTCGTGAAGCACCTCTTTTCTTCTCCCTTCCAACAATCTAAGTGAGTGGCTACCAACCCGATTAGCTAGCCCTGCTTTCAAGCTTCACACCCTAAATCTTGCATTCTTTTTTGCCCCGATCAAACGATACCAAGTAATAACTAAAAGATTCCAAGTTAAAAAGCAAATAGACTTGGTTCATTATGCTTGTCAATAACTTCATGAACGGATACTGAACTGCATGCTTGTTCGTTTAGGAATAAATCTTGAATTATTGCTTGTCTTGTACAATTGCTTGTCTTGTACTCTTGTTGCCTCAAATTGCACTCTTGTTGCCTCAATTGCAATAAATTGTTACTTGTATATTGTTCGATCATGGACAACTTGTGCACAGGGTCACGGTCTCGCGGACGATGCTGGGGCACTGGCATCGATCCGGTCTGGGCGAGACCTGTTATTCTAGTCTCTTGTTTGGCGGAATGGCTTGCAGCACCTCTTGTACTTAAGTTGCAAACCATTCTCGTCAAGATTATATCGTCCATTATGGCAACCATGCCAGTGATCATCGTGTATATTTAAACCTGTTGCAAACTAACTTGTGTCTTCGTGGCAGGGAAGGCATGGTAAGTATTGTACAGGTTATTCAGACGGTCAGGTAAAATCCACCGAACGGTGGCACGTTCATTTTAGTAAATTATATATGCTTCTTACTTGTAAATGAACTAAGGCAAGAAAAGAAACCCACAAAAATATGCATGCTTCATTAAAACAACGTGTTGATTGGTATAGTTCGGTTAGCTCGCCTTCACCAGTATGTTTCGACATGCTGACCCTCGTTGAAACAGGTTCTCCGCACTAAGGCGAACCGAGCGAGGAGTAGAAGTCGTCTTCCCGATCCAGTCCAGCTGTTGGCGCATCTTCACCGCATCCCTTGAAGCATTTTGAAGTACTAGAAGAAGAAGCTTGCAACTTTCCATACACAATGCAGCTTCGTGGCAAAGCCGTCCTCCATCCTGGAGGTCCTTATCATTTTGAAGTTTATAAAGGGATATAATGTACAGGACTGCTATCTTATTTTGATTCAACACTTTTGTAAGCCCGTGCGGCAATCTAGCTGACTCGTTCAGGAGTTTGTAATAGATGTTCATTATCAATAAAAAGAACTTTTCCATGTTTTAAATCTGTGTTTCAATTTATCTGCGTACTCTGAATATGTGCTTGCTATGCAAATCATTAAATCCTTGTGCGGGCGCAACCCCAGGCCCGCATGGCGGTCACGATTCGGGGGACGCCTCAACGATTCTACGGAATTGGGTCATGACAGCGGCGGCTTGGCAATCGGGTGGGGGTGATCTCGGCAGGGAGTAGGGTTGCGGCTAGGGTTTCTTTAGGGTGGTGGTGAGAAATAGAGTTTTAGGGTTTTCCATGAGGGAATATATGTATTTATAATGGTGATGGGGTTTATGGGCTGGCCTCGGGGTTTGGGCCGGCCAGGGCTCGAAGGAGTGGGGGCTGGTCCACATGAAAGAGTGCATGTGGCTTGGTTATGTTCTGCTTAGGGTAAAATTTGCCTACAAAAATTTAATTTTATTAATGATTAACTACGCCAGGAAAAAATTAATGAACATTGCGTAGCTAAGGTTACACCATGGTCAGAGGGGTACCTATAATTGTCTCACATATTTCTAATTAAATTCTAAATAAATCATAGTCTCCAGATTTAATTAAATTAAACCCTAAATTGGTTGAGGGGGTTTACAATCTACCCTCCTTAGAGCATTTCATCCTAGAAATTAAAACATATGCATGGAGAGAAATACTGGATGAATTTAAAATTCTAAAATGTACCTAGTCCTTCGAAGAGATGAGGGTAACGTTGTTGAATATCCTCCTCGTGTTCCTAGGTCGACTCGCCTGGTGCATGATGTCTCCACGCGACAAGAACTAGGAGAATAGTCTGACCTCGCAGTACCTTCTCGCTCCTGTCCAGGATCTCAACTGGCTCCTCTTGGTAGGATAAACTCGGGCCGACTGTGATCTCAGAATGGTCAAGTACATGACTCGGATCCAGTATGTACCGCCTCAGCTGAGATACATGGAAGACGTCATGGACTCCTTCCAAAGTCTGCGGCAAGGCCAATCTGTAAGCAACCTCTCCGACGCGTTCTAACACATCGAATGGTCCGATGTACCTCAGACTCAGCTTTTCTCTGCCTCCGAATCTGATAGTCCCTCGAGTAGGTGAGATCTTTAGAAATACGTGTTCTCCAACCAAGAACTCTAAGGGTCGTCGATGTGCATTCGCCCAATGCTTCTGCCTGTCCTAGCGGCTCATAGGTGTCCATGGATTTTCTTCACCTTCTCTACTGTATGAACAACCAACTCTGGCCCAAGGATCTGTCTCTCGCCTATATCACTCCAACATACTGGGAAACAATATTTCCTTCCATACAACGCTTCATAGGGAGCCATCTGGATGCTCGCTTGATAGCTGTTGTTGTAGGAAAACTTGACCAAATGCAAATGGTCCCCCATGATCCTCCGAAGTCAAGCATTCACGCTCTTAACATGTCTTCCAATGTCTGAATGGTGTGCTCCGACTGGCCATCTGTTTGTGGGTGATATGCTGTGCTAAACTTCATGCGGGTACCGAGACTCTCTTGCATATTCGCCAAAAATAAGATATAAACCTCGTATCCCTGTCAGACACGATACTAACTGGCACTCCGTGCAGTCGCACAATCTCTCTCATGTATATGTCTGCTAAGACCTCCGTCGATTGCCCAACTCTGAAGGGTAAAAAGTATGCAGACTTGGTGATTCTATCCACGATTACCCATACTGCATTGCGACCACTAGGACTCCTAGGAAAGCCCGTAATAAAGTCCATAGTGATATGCTCCCATTTCCACTCTGATATGGGGAGAGGTTGAAGCAATCCTGCAGATCTTTGATGCTCAGCCTTGACTTGCTGACACACCAGGCACTTGGCCATAAAGCGTGCTATCTCTCTCTTCATTCCATGCCACCAGTAGTACTGTCTCAAGTCTTTGTATATTTTCGTGCCTCCTGGATGAATATAGTAGGTTGAACTGTGTGCTTCTGATATCAATTCCTGCTGAAGCTCTCCATTTGGAACATAGAGGCAATCTCCACATCTCAAAGTTTCGTCTTCACGTATATGCAATCATGTCTGTATACCAGCCTCGGTCCTCTGCCTAAGTCTCTGGAATCTGGCGTCTGTCAGTAAAGCAGCCTTGATCCTCTCCACTAATGTCGATAGCAAATGAAAAATCGACAACTGTCCGTCTACTCAGGGCATAACGACTTCTATACCCATCTGCTCTAGATCTCTCAGCAGATGTTGTTGGGTAGTCAAGAAAAATGCCATAGGTCTTCTGCTCAATGCGTCAGCTACTACGTTGGCCTTTTCCGGATGGTACTGTAGCTCAATCTCGAAGTCTATCATCACCTCGAGCCAACGTCTCTGTCTCTGGTTCAGGTCCTTCTGAGTGTAGACGTATTTTAGACTCTTATGATCAGTGAATATCTCTACTCTTTCTCCATATAAGTAGTATCTCCAAAGCTTCAAAGCAAAAACCACTGCGGCAAGCTCCAAGTAGTGGGTGGGATAGTTCTTCTCATGGGTTCTCAATTGTCTAGAAGCATAGGCTACAACCTTCCCGTGCTGCATCAAGACGCATCCTAGTCCTTTCCCAGATGCATCGTTGTAGATCACGAATCCTCCGGGTCTAGACGGTATGGTTAAGATAGGTGCTATAGTCAAACGCTTTTTCAGCTCATCGAATGCTTTCTGGCACTCCTCTATCCAAGTGAACTCTTGTTCCTTACGGGTCAGGCGGGTCATCGGTTCTGCAATATTCGCGAAGTTCTCCACGAACCTCCGGTAATATCTGGCAAGTCCTAGGAAATTTCTCAACTCCGAGACATTGATAGGGGTTGGCCATGTCTTTACTGATAAAATCTTTGCTGGATCTACTAAAATTCTATCTCCTGAGATGACGTGTCCAAGAAAAGCGACATGATCTAAGAGAAACTCATACTTGCTCAGCTTGGCATAAAGCCTCTCTCTCCACAGGGTCTCCAACACTAGTCTCAAGTGCTCTTCGTGCTCCTCGTGGCTCTTCGAATACACCAAAATATCGTCGATAAAGACTACCACGAACCGGTCTAAGTATTGGTGGAATACTCTGTTCATCAAGTTCATAAATACAGCAGGCGCATTCGTCAGTCCAAAAGGCATCACTAAGAACTCGTAGTGACCATAATGAGTCATGAATCCTGTCTTTTGACTGTCTTCTCTTTGCATCTTTACTTGATGATAACACGACCTCAAGTCGATCATTGTGAACACCACTGCTCCTGTAAGCTGGTCGAATAAATCATCAATCCGCGGCAGGGGGTACTTGTTCTTGATGGTCAAAGCATTAAGGGCTCTGTAATCAATGCACATACGTACTATTCTATCCTTCTTAGGCACAAACAACACTAGTGCTCCCCAGGGTGATACACTAGGATGGTTAAACCCCTTGCTCTGCAACTCCTCTAATTATAACTTCAGCTCATCTAACTCCTTCTTCGCCAATCGGTATACATTAGAAGATACCGGTGCTGTTCCGGGTACTAACTCAATGGTGAACTCTACGTCTCTATCTGGCAGTAAGCATGGCAATTCTTCAAGGAAAACATCCTCAAATTCTGTGACTATTGGTGGGGGTACCATCTCCATAGCCATGTAAGCTCCAGCTATCTGTCCTACTCCTTATTCGACGGTCCCTCGTATGTACTCGAACTCCGGTTGATCTGGCGGTCTAAAAGTGATGCTACCCTTCCGGCAGTTCAGTACAGCATTATACTGGCTTAACCAGTGTGGTGGCCCGTTCCCCCTATTCGGGGAGCGCGGCTAAGAAATACTAGACGGTATCGTTCGATCGGGATAGATTGAATCAAGAACTCATCCTCGTTATGGATTTGTCTCTTCGGAATCGATTCCCATATTCAGTGGACCGTGCCCCCGGGATCGACTTAGCGGCAGAGTCAGGAGGGACCTCTCCGCTTTATTTCTTTTATTGCCTAGTTTTTGCTGTCGCTTGTTGCTTTCGTGCCTTGAGTTGGTTTTCGGATTTGCTTGAGTTTTCTTGAACGGTTTCGATGGATTGCATTGCTTTCATTCTTAGGACTGCACTTCAATTCCGATAACTAAAAGAGAAAAAGAAGTACTTATCAGCTGTTCGTGGCAATACAGGTGATCCAGCAGTAGGCGTCGCTCGAGCGGACTCCTAAAGCACTTCCTTCCTTCTTCCTTCCAACTACCGAAGTGAGTGGCTACCAACCCGATTAGCTATCCCTTCTTGCTAGTCTTCACATCATAATCTTGTGTTCGTGCTTGACCCGATCAAACGATACCAAGTAATAACTAAAAGACTTTAAGATAATAAAGGGAATAGACTTGGGTAAAGTTATGCTTGTCAATTGAAACTTGTGAACAGTTACTTACTTATATGCTTGCTCGTTTGGAATGTTCATCATATGCATAAATATAAGTTAGAATGAATATTTCTTCTTAAAACTGTGCTATGTATAGAACTCATTTTTAATGCAATAACTCAACAGGAAGACTATGCAAAAGTAGATCTTGCCCTGTTATTGCCCTGTGCCTGATTTGCCTCAAAAGCTAACTTAGTGTACTGCGTTGATCACGGACAACTTGTGCACAAGGTCTTAGTTCCTACGGACGGTCGCTGGGGCACTGGCACCTATCCGATCCGGACGGAACTCACGATAGTCGCCTGCTTCGGATGCAGTGGCTTATGGCGCCTCCTGTTCTCTACGCCGCACGTCATTCCGTCCCGAGACTAGCCCGTCCATTATGGCAACATGCCAGTGATCCCCTTGTATATTTAAACCTGTTGCAACTAACTTGTGTCTTCTTGGCAGGGAAGGCATGGTAAGTAATGTGCAGATGATTCAGACGGGCAGGTAAATGTCACCGAGCGGTGGCAGGTTATTCCATTGATTCCTATATATATTTCTTGCTGTAAAATGAACTAAGGCAAGATAAAAACCCACAAAATATGCATGCTTCATTAAAACAACGTGTTGATTGGTATAGTTGGGTTAGCTTGCCTTCACCAGTACGTTTCGATGTACTGACCCTCGTTGAAACAGGTTCCCCACGCTAAGGAGAGCCGAGCGAGGAGCAGGAGACAAACCCCCAATCCAGTCCAGCTGTAGGCACGCCTCGACCGTGCCAACCTTTGAAGCATTTTAAAGAAGAAGAAGCATTTTGAAGTTAGAAGCTAGCCACTAAGCAACCAAGCAACTTCGTGGCAAAGCAGTCGTTCCGACACAAGGTCTTATATTTTGAGTTTAGTAAAGGATGTAATGTACAGGACTGCTATCTCATTTTGTGTCAACACTTTTGTAAGCCCATAGAGGCAATCCTTATGACTCAGTTCAAGAAGTTTGTAATAGATGTTCATATTAGCAATAAAAGAGAACTTTTCTATGCTTCAATCTTTGTTCAACTTTTCTGCGTACTCTGAATATGTGCTCGCTATGCGAAACAAAATACTTAGCCTTGTGCGGTGCGCAACCTAGGCCCGCACGGCGGTCATGCCCGGGGGACGACTATCGATTCCACTGAATCGGGGCGTGACATGTTGGTATCAGAGCACAGCTTCAAAGTTCCTTTGACTCTTGAACTGGAAAAGTTCCTTTAACGATAAATCCCTGTGCGAACTCCTGAACTCGTTAAGACCAAAATGAGATACGTTCATGCAATAAGTCCATAATAAATTATGATCCTGATGTGATTTACCTTCTTTCCAAGGAACGGCGCAAGCGCAATCATCAGCGCTACCGCCAGGCGAGACAAGGACTCAGGAGAGCAGTTCCGGAACTTCAGGAAGCTCTCGGAGCCAACGGGGCATGTCTCGTTCAGATTCACTTAAGCAGGTGATGCAAATGTTCACGGAACAATGACAGAGGGATGATGCCCGCCAAGCCAAGTTTGAGAGCAATCTTGAGGCCTGACTCTCAGTCCAACAAAAGCAGGTAGATACCCTGCAACAGCTTGTTCAGACCCTGGCCTCCAACCATTCCGCCGTAACTATAGCTACCCCGGTGGAGCAGCCAACACTTGAAGTCGAGACACCGCTAGTGCCAAGGACGAGGGAAGTGACTGCCTTCCCCTTTGGTAACTTCAAGAAGGTCTGCAACACGCCGTTTAATGGGACTGAGGACCCGATCGTGGCCCTAGATTGGCTCGCCGAGCTTGAAGATCATTTTTCTCTCCTAGAAGTGCCGGAAGACAAGCGCGTCACCTGTGCCCAATTACTGCTCCGCCTTAGTGCGCACGATTGGTGGGACGTGCATCGACGATCTCTTCAACTTGGCCATGGAGAGGAGGCGATCGCGTGGACAACTTTTCGTACCGTGTTTGAGGAGGAGTTTATTCCCCCACCTGTACGCCGTCAGCGAGAAAATAAGTTTGTCCAGCTACGGCAGGGCAGCATGACGGTAAAGCAATACTCGGCAGAATTCAACAAACTGGCCAAATTTGCTACCGCTTATCTACCGGATGCAGCGAGTCGTGCCAGAGGATTCGAATGAGGGCTACGTCCTGGCATCCACGGGCACGTAGTCGTTCCGCAGTATCAGACGATGCGAGAAGTATTAAACCATGCCCTTTCGCTCGAACCGCAGTATCCTCACATTGCTGCTGGCGCTGTGCAAACTTCCAATCACAAACGCCAAGGCAACGATAGAGAAAACAATACTGCAAAGCGTCAAAATAACAGCGGTCGTCAGCAAAAAAATCAGGGGCAGCGTTGCACCTACTGCAACAGAAGAGGGCACACCGAGAATGTCTGTCGCAAACGGCTCGACACTTGCCTCAGATGTGGCGATCCTGGCCATCAGATTAGCAGCTGTCCGCTTCGTCCACCGCAACAACCAGATCAGACTACGGAAAACCAAGCCAACCGAGCTGTGCCTCAGCCAGGGCGTAATCAAGCTCAAGGCCGAGTCTACACCATGACACGGGAAGAAGCTCTAGTTTCGGATACCGTCGTGTCAGGTACCTTACTTTTCAATAATATGCCTGCTCGTGTTCTATTTGGTTCAGGTGCAACCCATAGCTTTATTTCTACAAACTTTGCCACGGAGAATAATGTAAAAAATGACTCCGTTGTATTTAGATTTAAGCGTTAGCACCCCATCTGGTACAAAAATACCTATCTGTTCAGCATGCCTAGGCGGTTATATCTGTATTGGGGAGAGAAAGCTGTCACTTGATATTTTAGTTCTTGATGTACGGGACTACGATATTATTTTGGGAATGGATTGGCTCAGCGCGTGCTCGGCAACTATAGAGTGTGCACAGAAGCGAGTCATCTTCCACCTGCCTGGAGAAGCCGAGTTCTGTTACACGAGTAGTCCGACAACTGATGCGACTGGGTCCTGCATGGTAATTTCGGCAAAATCTGCTCGGTGAATGCTCTATACAGGCTGCGAGAGATTCCTAGCATCGGTTCGGGACACACGGCAGGACTACGCAAACGTCGAGTCTACTTCCGTTGAGGCAGAGTTCCCCGATGTATTTCCGGGCGAACTACCCGGCATGCCGCCAGACCGAGAGATTGAATTCACTATCAACACATTTCCAAATATACAGCCGATTTCCAAACCTCCGTACAGGATGGCCCCTGCAGAGCTGAATGAATTGAAATGCCAACTACAAGATTTACTTGATCGCGGATTCATCCGTCCGAGCGTGTCTCCTTGGGGCGCTCCTGTGCTCTTTGTGAAGAAGAAAGATAGAACTTTACGTCTCTGCATTGAATATAGAGAATTGAACAAAGTCACAATCAGAAACAAATATCCTCTGCCACGGATAGATGACTTGTTTGATCAGTTACAAGGGGCAACGGTGTTTTCTAAGATTGATCTTCGCTCGGGTTACCACCAGCTGAAGATTAAGCCAGAAGACGTGCACAAGACTGCTTTCCGAACCCGCTACAGCCATTACGAGTTTTCAGTGATGCCGTTTGGACTGATGAATGCCCCTGCTGCATTCATGGATGTTATGAACCATGTATTTAGGCCTTTCATCGATAATTTCGTGGTGGTTTTTATCGATGACATGTTGGTGTATTCGAAGACTAGGGATGAGCACGCAGGACACCTGCGGATGGTGCTGCAAACCCTTCGAGACAACAAGTTGTACGCCAAACTAAGTAAATGTGAGTTCTGGCTGGACAGCATCTCATTTTTGGAGCATATCATCTCCTCGGAAGGCATCTCAGTTGATCCGAAGAAGATAGAAGCAATTACACAGTGGAAACGACCGGAGTCAGCTAGCGACATCCGAAGTTTCCTTGGTCTGGCAGGGTACTACCGCAGATTTATACAAAATTTTGCTAAAATTGCTTCACCCTTGACTCAGTTGACACAAAAGGGTGCTAAGTTTACTTGGACAGAGGACTGTGAAGCTTCGTTTACGGAGTTAAAGCAGCGCCTCGTCTCTGCCCCAATTCTCACTCTGCCGAACGGACCGGATGACTTTAAAATATATAGTGATGCCTCAGGAAAGGGTCTAGGATGTGTCCTGATGCAGCACGATAAAGTAATAGCCTATGCGTCGAGGCAGTTAAAGCCTCACGAGAAGAATTACCCGACGTATGACTTAGAACTGGCGGCGGTAGTATTTGCGTTGAAGCTGTGGCGCCACTACCTTTATGGTGTACCGTGTAAAATCTATACAGACCATAAGAGCTTGAAATACTTGTACACTCAAAAGGATTTGAATCTTCGGCAGCGGCGATGGCTTGAACTCCTAAGCGACTTCGATCTCACGATCAGATACACTCCTGAAAAGGGAAACGTAGTAGCTGACGCGTTGAGTCGAGTGTTTGTAGGGAGTTTGGTTATTGATGATAGGCTACGCCGAGATCTTGAATCACTGGGTATTACACTGAAAATAAGATATAAGAAGTGGGCGCAAGTAGCTCAACTGTGCCTTGAACCCGACTTGTTACATAAAGTGAAGTCCGCTCAGAAGGACGACCCATACCTGCAAAAGATACATGCCCTCATCTTGGCAGGAAAGGCGTCCGACTTTGCGGTAAGCACGGATGGGATGCTTCGAGTAAAGGGAAGACTGTGCGTTCCGAACGACGCGGCCCTCAGACAAGAGATACTCACGGAAGCTCACTATGCTAGTTATACTTCTCATCCGGGTAGCACTAAGATGTATCGGGATCTTCGCACAACGTTTTGGTGGCACGGCTTGAAACGGGATATGGCGCAGTTTGTGTCGCATTGCATGGCTTGTCAACGAGTGAAGGCCGAACACCAGAAACCAGGTGGAGAGCTTCAGAGCCTTGCTATTCCAGAGTGGAAATGGGATGATATAACGATCGATTTTATTGTTGGCTTGCTTGCCGAGGATGCAACGGGGACATGATGCAGTCTGGGTTATCATTGATCGACACACCAAGTCAGCTCACTTTCTGCCTATCAAATCTACTTGGAGTGCCGACCGCCTGGCTCAGATATATCTTAACGAAATTGTTCGACTCCATGGCGTGCCCGTATCTATAGTCTCCGATAGAGATGGTCGATTTATATCACGTTTCTGGGGAAGCCTGCAGTCAGCAATGGAGACGAAGTTGAAGTTTAGCTCCGCCTACCATCCACAGACCGACGGCCAAACCGAACGTGTCAACCAGATCCTCGAAGACATGCTG
Organism: Iris macrosiphon; assembly: GCA_036927795.1. Classification (NCBI taxonomy): domain Eukaryota; kingdom Viridiplantae; phylum Streptophyta; class Magnoliopsida; order Asparagales; family Iridaceae; genus Iris; species Iris macrosiphon. Next base: position 9,007,488 of record JAYESA010000017.1, on the reverse strand, counting down.
CGACTCTACGCCTTGGACACGAAGACTAGTTGGGACCTTCATCTACCTCTAGTCAAATTTGCTTACAACAATAGTTATCAATCAAGCATTCAAATAGCGCCGTATGAGGCACTATACGGGCGGAAGTGTCGATCTCCGATCTGCTGGGACAAAGTTGGTGAACGGCAAGTACTTGGCCCTGAGCTCATGGAGCAGACCGTCCAGAAAGTTTGGCTGATTCGGGACAGATTAAAGATAGCTCAAAGTCGTCAGAAGAGCTATACGGATGTTCATCGAAGACCGCTAGAGTTCCAAGTAGGCGATCGGGTATTCCTCAAGGTCTCGCCCATGCGAGGAGTCAGCAGGTTCGGGGCAAGAGGAAAGCTAAGTCCGAGATTTGTCGGTCCGTTCAAAATATTAAAGCGGGTTGCCTCAGTTGCGTATCAGATTGCTCTACCACCATCCCTATCTGGCGTACATGATATATTTCACGTTTCCCAACTCAGGAAATATATGTACGATCCAAGCCACATGGTAGACCTCGAGCAGCTGAGTCTCCAGGCCGACTTGACGTATATAGAACAACCAGTACAAATCTTGGATAGAAAAAAAAAGCTGCTTCGGACCCGTCGGTTCCTCTAGTGCGCATGCTTTGGCGGAATCACTCTGTCGAAGAGTCTACTTGGGAGCTCGAATCAGAAATGAGGGAAAGGTTTCCCTCATTATTTCCTAGTGGTAGGTTCTATTCCTTAAGTTTCGGGACGAAACTTCCAATTAGTTGGGTAGGATGTGGTGCCCCGTTCCCCCTATTCGGGGAGCGCAGCTAAGAAATACTAGACGGTATCGTTCGATCGGGATAGATTGAATCAAGAACTCATCCTCGTTATGGATTTGTCTCTTCGGAATTGATTCCCATATTCAGTGGACCGTGCCCCCGGGATCGACTTAGCGGCAGAGTCAGGAGGGACCTCTCCGCTGCATTCTTTTGTTGCCTAGTTTTCGCTGTCGCTTGTTGCTTTCGTGCCTTGAGTTGGTTTTCGGATTTGCTTGGGTTTTCTTGAACGATTTCTATGGATTACATTGCTTTCATTCTTAGGACTGCACTTCAATTTTGATAACTAAAAGAGAAGAAGAAGTACTGATCAGCTGTTCGTGGCAATACAGGTGATCCAGTAGTAGGCATCGCTCGAGCGGACTCCTAAATCACTTCCTTCCTTCTTCCTTCCAACTACCGAAGTGAGTGGCTACCAACCCGATTAGCTATCCCTTCTTGCTAGTCTTCACATCAAAATCTTGTGTTCGTGCTTGTCCTGATCAAACGATACCAAGTAATAACTAAAAGACTTCAAGATAATAAAGGGAATAGACTTGGGTAAAGTTATGCTTGTCAATTGAAACTTGTGAACGGTTACTTATATGCTTGCTCGTTTGGAATGTTCATCATACGCATAAATATAAGTTAGAATGAATATTTCTTCTTAAAACTGTGCTATGTATAGAACTTATTTTCAATACAATAACTCAATAGGAAGGCTATGCAAAAGTAGATCTTGCCCTGTTATTGTCCTGTGCCTGATTTGCCTCAAAAGCTAACTTAGTGTACTGCGTTGATCACGGACAACTTGTGCACAAGGTCTTAGCTCCTGCAGACGATCGCTGGGGCACTGGCACCGATCCGATCCGGACGAAACTCACGTTAGTCGCCTGCTTCGAATGGAGTGGCTTGTGGCGCCTTCTGTTCTCTGCACCGCACGTCATTCCGTCCCGAGACTAGCCCGTCCATTATGGCAACGTGCCAGTGATCCCCTTGTATATTTAAACCTGTTGCAACTAACTTGTGTCTTCTTGGCAGGGAAGGCATGGTAAGTAATGTGCAGGTGATTCAGACGGGCAGGTAAATGTCACCGAGCGGTGGCAAGTTATTCCATTGATTCCTATATCTATTTCTTGCTGTAAAATGAACTAAGGCAAGATAGAAACCCACAAAATATGAATGCTTCATTAAAACAACGTGTTGATTGGTATAGTTGGGTTAGCTTGTCTTCACCAGTATGTTTCGATGTACTGACCCTCGTTGAAACAGGTTCCCCACGCTAAGGAGAGCCGAGCGAGGAGCAGGAGACAAACCCCCAATTTAGTCCAGCTGTAGGCACGCCTCGACCGTGCCAACCTTTGAAGCATTTTGAAGAAGAAGAAGCATTTTGAAGTTAGAAGCTAGCCACCAAGCAACCATGCAACTTCGTGGCAAAGCAATCGTTCCGACACAAGGTCTTATAGTTTGAGTTTAGTAAAGGATGTAATGTACAGGACTGCTATCTCATTTTGTGTTAACACTTTTGTAAGCCCATAGAGGCAATCCTTATGACTCAGTTCAAGGAGTTTGTAATAGATGTTCATATTAGCAATAAAAGAGAACTTTTCCATGCTTCAATCTTTGTTCAACTTTTCTGCGTACTCTGAATATGTGCTCGCTATGCGAAACAAAATACTTAGCCTTGTGCGGTGCGCAACCTAGGCCCGCACGGTGGTCACGCCCGGGGGACGACTATCGATTCTACGGAATCGGGGCGTGACAACCAGTCCATGCCTAGCACCACATCAAAATATGGCATGGGTATTACCAAGAATCATGCTCTCATCCCTCTGCCACATACAACTACCGGGCACGTTTTGATAGTGCTGGTAACCGGCACGATACCTCCTCCCGTAAGAATCTTCCAACTCTTAGGTAAGGAGAAAGTATCTACTCTATGCATTACTACAAATCTACTAGATATAAATGATAATGTAGCTCCAGAATAAAATAATGCAGTTGCAGGTAATGATGCAACCAAAATGGTACCTATGATAGCTTCCCCTTCTATTTCTTCCTCAGTAGTTGCTAATACAAAGGCCTGTCCGTGCCTCTGCCCTCCGGTCTGCTGTCGGGCTCGATCAAACTGTTCCTGTGGTGGGGCCAAGGATGGTCCCCTCTGGAATCCTTCTGGTGTTGGTGGACGCTAGCCTCCTGGTGGGGGTAGTATCCTCGGAACTGGTGCTGCTGGCCTCTGTCCGGTCTGCGGTGCTATGTCTCTGCGCTGTGGGCAGTCTCGGGCGTGATGTTGGCCTGATCCATAAATCATGCATGTTTCCAGTCTCTCCCGGCAGTCATTCTGGAAGTGTCCTACCTTACCACAGTAGTGGCAATTCGGAAGCTCCTTCTTCTGGTATGGTGCTACCCTCTGCTGTGTCTGCATTCTGGGATGACGGATCGGTCCTTCTGCTCTGGGCTGGGCTCTAGCTGGTGGGGTCATGCTGGAACGTCTAGCTCCTATGACGATGGCCTCCTGAATCCTTGCCTCTGCAAAAACCTCCTCATAAGAGATCCTCGCCTGTGTGGTGGTATACCTCTGTAGCTCAAAAGTAAGACCGTGATGGAATCTCTGATCCTTCTCTAGGTCATTGGGTATCAGGACGGCACCAAATCTGCTAAGACGGCTAAACTCTGTGTCATATGCATCAACAGTCATGTTCCCTTGTTCTAGATGTAGAAACGGGGAGTACAGGGCATTTCTGACTGTAGCTGGGAAATATATCACATTGAAGTATTCTAGGAACTGCTCCCAAGTCTGGTTCTTGCCTACACTGTGCTCAATAGAATCCAACCAGTGATGGACGTTGCCTTTTAGTTGGGCCCTCACTGCGGTCATCCAAAGGTCTGGATGCAGTTATGAAGCCTCTAGTAGCATCTCCGTGTTGGCAACCCAATCGGAAATCTGTTCTGCAGTCTCATTGCCCGAGAAAGTATCCGGTTCCATCTGTCGGAACCATCTTACAGTGCCACCTGTCTGAGATGGTGCAGGTGCTGGCACTGGTGTCGTGATAGGTATCCTCTCTACTAATGCCATCAAACTCTGTCTCAACGTCTCTGCTGATGCCATTGTGCTTGCATCATAGTCTGGAAGAACTGAAGCATCTGCGGATGTCCATCTGATTGTGTCATCTGGGGTGGATAAGGTGGAGATGGTGGTAATAGAATCTTCGGCTGTGTAGTAGGCATCTCTTCAGATGTCGGCCTCTCAGTTTATGGCATCGATGTGGCTCCTGAAGTTTGTCCCGTAAAAGGCTGCATGGGAATCGTCTGGGAAGTCTGTCCCTCGGGCTGCGGTGTAGGATCGCCCTGTGAAGTCTCGTACCAATGTATCAGCGGGGTCTGTAGCGGTGGTTGCCCTTGGGGTACCTCCTCTCTTTGGGTAGTGTTATCTGGCACCGCGACACTGGGTGCTCCTCGTCCACTGTGCAAATTTATCTTGCTGCAAGAGATAGGACTTCATCAAAAAGAGTACGGAATCAAGCAAACGGGTTGCAGATATTTAGAAGCAATACGAAGGAAGTTCAAAGATGAAATCAAAGTGGATGAGACCTAAAAATTTATGTCCTATTGCAGGCTCGTTGGGCATGTTACCATACCACAAGCAAAAAGTCGACCTGCATGGGCCACCACTAAAACCATGTCACGTCCAGTCCCAAAATATACGGGACCAGGCCACGTGACAATAGCCAGCTGACACATCTCCGAGGATATCCTAATTTAATGGATCCTAACGAAGAGTGCTACGCTATCCTAGATACTAACATATCCCATATAAATCAACAACAGGTACTCTAATCTCATCCACAAATAAACAGCAAGAATATACTAATATTAATTGCTGGAAGATAAACGCCAGTCTCAAAATATTATAGTACAACCAAGAATGTCCGGTGGGGACAAACCCACTGCTATGACGAAATAAAATACTGAAATGATAGATAAAAGATAATGACTAGGGCATCGGCTGACTAGATAATGATGCACCCAATCCTAGGCAGAAAGCCTACCAACTGATCACGGAAACTCTGACAGTAGCACCTCTAACTCCTTAGCTATAGCGAACCTCGTCTCTTGTCCTGGGCCGTACACTGTGGGATAGTATGCCTCGTCCAAATCTAGAAAGGTACCAAGTCCTCAGAGGGACATAACAAGATCCATAGAAGCATGCCATATATAAATACTGAATAAAAATAAATACAATAAGGGTGTGCTAACCATCTAAGTGAATGCAATGTGTGGACAACATTGGTACGTATGAGTAGGTATAGGTATAACGTCCATACCGCTCCGAAGAACGTGAAAGCTGCATAGTATATATATAACGTCCATAGCGCTCCGAAGAACGTGGAATCTGCATAAAGGGAGTCATTGGATCCATGGTTTCTCTGGATACTACGGATTCCAATGGGTGTATCCCATACGCCTACTAGTTGTTCTCCCCGCCCAATGTAGATACACAAATTGAATACTCGACGTGCATACCACGTATCTATATGCCAGTCTCTATGAATAAAAATAACCCTGAGTTATGTACTAACCGTGATGTAAGTCACACGCACCGATAGCTTGTCGAGTACGCGAACCCGCATCCCAATATGAATATGTCTCAGTGAACGTGTAAGAGTGTCAGATCTCAGAAGATAACATGGTATCCTCCAACGGGGTGAGTCTGCTAAGGACTAAGTCAAGTATACTAATCATCGACGTATCCGTCGACTGTACACACGCACAATCATATGAAATAAAGTAACAAATCATACAACATATGCATAATTTAATTTAGACAGTAAATATGGCAAGGTATCTTGCCTAAGTCCTCAAGCTGTGAATGCCAATAAGATGCTCCTACGGTGTCTCTTGGCTGATCCAATGATCCTAAACACACCAATATAATATAGCAATCCATCATCAGACTCTATGCAATATTGTCACGAACCGCACCCGAAAATTCGGGCACGAGTACGTGGGTACGTCCAGCCTACGCCACAGAGTCGGCGGTAGTACGCTGTCTAGGTCATATCCACAGTTGAAACATCTAGCTCATTCACAAATAATGAAATAGGCAAAGATAATAACAGGAAAAAGAATGCTGAGATTTCAAATGAAATAAATGTGACAACAGATCAAATATTTATTAAAGAATCCGAAAATTAAATCGGGGATAAACCCGATTACTAAGATGAAAGGAAAAATAAATATCTACTGCTAACTATTCCGCAGGAGTAGTCTCCTGTGTGGGAACCGGTTCCGCAACTGTATCACCTGCTGCCTCATAGGGGCCATAATAGGTGGGGGCAAGGTTCTCATCATCGCCTAAATCAACGGGTCCAGTCAGGAAAGGAGCAAAGTACACAATGCACAACAAGATTTAAACTAAATATTTGTGACAGGTAGAAAATAATTGACTAAGCATCATGTTGAGAATATGCATAAGTAAGTAGTAAAATTAACTGAAAACTAATGCTATAAATCAGGACTAGAAGTAAAATATGATTAATTGTTATAACCAGAACTATGAGTAAACAGGAATAAAATATGACAGGAAAATGTAACTGTAACTAGACAACAAGAACTGCAACCCGACAAGAACTATGTGCGTGAACTTGTGTATTTAGAATACATAGTTGGCATGTAGGGGTTTATAAGGCTAATAAGGCACGCCATAGGCGGCTAGCAGTCAGGAATAACAAGTATAAGGCTGAGGGTACAATCGCGTACCAACAGCTAGCAGTCACGACAAGGGGAAAGGTAAACTACATGCCTTCTAGTATTCTCCCACCCGACACGAAAAGCAAGACATGGACTCCAGTATTCAAGACATGAAATCCCGTATTCTAACACTACGTATAATCATCAACGGTACTAGTAAAGCAGGGAATTAATTATCACAATATAAAGATTAAACTTGAAGTGCAGGTACTTGCCTGATGTTTGGATCCAATTACAGTTTTGTGTCTCGGGGAAATTTCCAGAAATATGCCCAGATGCTGAAATAAATATTACCATCACGCTCAGAAGATATCAAATAGCTAGATGTGCCTGTCCTTGGGTCCAATTTGGAGACAAGGGCAAAAACGGCAGTTTCGGGCCAAAACGGGGTCCGCATGTGGGCCCGCTTTGCACCAAAAAATGTGTCAGGGTCAAGGGTCTCCAAATTCACCCAACTTAGTGTCAACAGGTCAGGAACGATGATATGAACCCAACGGAACTTCAAGAATTGGATTCAGATGAGTCGATCACAAAATTGCCCGTCGAACGGGGCCTGTGGGGCCCACGACACGCGATTTCGTCAACGTTCTCAGAATCGAACCAAACTTGGGTCACAGGACCAGCGTATCGCTACGAGTCCGATGGCGCAAGTTTTGTTTCGATCCGACGTGTATACAGGAAGTTAGAGCGTGAAACAGAAAAAGCAGATACGGGGCGGTGTCCGCGGATACGCGTTGATCCCGGTGTGCACGCACACCCGAATCGACTTCCGCGAAATCCCACACGTCCGTATCAACGCTGCGCACGTATCTGTGAAGACCGTGCGCGACCAAGTCGTCCCGTTTGGCGGGACGTATCCAGTTTCGGGGTAAAACGGGTCGATGTTTTTCCTGTTTTTGGATCGCGGTGTGTGATCACCACAGGACGCGATGCCCCGAGCGATTTGTCCGGACACCGAGAGGGTCATACAGGCTTCACGATGCAATTTACGAAATTGAAAATGGGGCAGCGAGGAGCAAGATATGAGTACCTGAACAGGGCTTAGAAACCCAAAAATTCTCGTGTCCGTGTCGTGTCCGACACGTGTCGACACGATAATTAGGGTTAGGGTTTCAGGGGATTCCGACGAGGATGCGGCGGGGGCCGACCGGAGGAGCACCGGAGGGGGGGCTGGACTGCTCGCCGGGCTGCTGAGAGGCGGGAGCCGTGGGCGGCTGCTGTTTAGCTGCTGCGGCTCGGGGAAGGGCTGAGGCGTCGAGGGGAGGGCGGCGATGCGGAGGCTGAGCCGGGCGGCTCAAGGCGAGGTGGCGGCGAGGTGGCACGGGCGGTGGCGGAGGTAGGGTTTTTCGGTGGGGAGTGGGGATGGCCGGAGAGGGGAGAAGGGGAGGGGTTTATAGGTCAGGGTGGCCGGTGGATTAGGCGGAGGAGGCGGAGGGGAGAGGAGGTCGTGGGCTAGCCGCCGGAGGCGACGGCAGACTCGGGCGCCGGAGGCCACGCGGGGAAGAACGGGGTGAGGGCTGACTGGGTCAGCGGGTCGGGCAGGAGGCGGGTCGGGTCTGTCTGACCCGACCCGACCCGGTAGCGGGTTGGGGCTGGGCCGGTTGGCGGGCTGGCTGCTGGGCTCGGCCCACTGGGCCGGGCTGGCTAAATAATAATAATAATAATAATAATAATAATAATAATAATTAATAAATAGTTTTTAGGTAATTAAAAATAGGTCCAGGGTCCAATAAATTCCAGAAAAATTGCCCTAAGTCCAGTTTTTTATTTTACACCCAAAAATATTATTTTCATAATATTTATTATCATTTATTATCAATTAAAAATCATGTAAAACCCTGAATTTAATTACAGAAAATTCCCATAAAATTCCAGAAAATTGCGAAAAATCAAATTTTAATATTTTTGGAAAATCAAGGGCTTACAAATATATACACCTGATTACGATGCTACTCTTGGGTACTGTCGCAAGTTCACGACTGGTCGAATACAGCGTCACATGTGCACGTAGCTAGGGTGTACACGCATTCTGTCCTCGGTCAACGTGCGCCTTGAGACAATAAATACTACGTCTATTGTTTTACGAAAATATATTACACCTTGTTGAATTACTTGTCATCTAATTTCCAGGTTAAATGTACTAGGTTAATGTCTACGTCTCCAGGTGGATTTTAAGTCTTAATAACAGGTCACATTATTAAGGTAAATGGTGGTTGTAAAATAATTGTTAAATCTTTTGTTAACATAAATCTTCATAACTACGGGTGGTCGCAGCAGCGATAGCTGCGATCTGCAGCGGCGGGGCGACTGAGGGAGTTACGAGGGTGACTGATCGGTCGCAGGGAAGGTCGGGGTAGGTCTGGGAGTGGTGGTGGGCGGTGATGGCGGCGATGGGGGCGCTCGACAGCGGCTAAGGGGGGGTCGGGATGGTGAAGGAGATGGTGGCGCTGGCGGGGTGTTGGGTGGTCAGGCGGCTGGGATTGTTCAGTCGGGGAGGGCAGTGTCGGAGGCGTCAGGCGGTGCTGGGGGCGGCGGCTTGGCAATCGGGTGGGGGTGATCTCGGCAGGGAGTAGGGTTGCGGCTAGGGTTTCCTTAGGGTAGTGGTGAGGAATAGAGTTTTATGGTTTTCTATGAGGGAATATGTGTATTTATAATGGTGATGGGGTTTGTGGGCTGGCCTCTGGGTTTGGGCCGACCAGGTCTCGAGGGAATGGGGGCTGGTCCACATGAAAGAGTGCATGTGGCTTGGTTAAGTTCTGCTTAGGATGAAATTTGCCTCCAAAAATTTAATTTGATTAATGATTAACTACGCCAGGCAAAAATTAATGAACATTGCGTAGCTAAGGTTACACCATGGTCAGAGGGGTACCTATAATTGTCTCACATAATTCTAATTAAATTCCAAATAAATCTTAGTCTTCGAATTTAATTAAATTAAATCCTAAATTGGTTGAGGGGGTTTACACACGCTTTCTTCGACTATTTTGGAGGAAGCATTCTTTTTAAGGTACTAGGCCAGTCGGAACGTGAGTTTGCACGAGGATCCATAGAAGACCTGGATGATGTGCATGTCACGCCCCAGTCCCAAAAATACGTAGGACTAGGACACGTAAGCATGCCAGCCGCATGGATATGGCAACTCCAATATATGGAAACCAAATCCATACGTACGCTGTAATATGAATATAAAATCCACAAGTGGTATAAAATATAATACAAGTCACAGGGTATAATCTAAATCTCATCCACCAAAATCATATAGAAATAAAATAACCAATGTCTAAGAAACTAGATCTCAACAAGAAGTATCTAAAGATGATAGTTGGATGGAAACAAATCCACTACCAACTCGAATGGGAAAAGTAAATACAATATCAGTACAACTCACTCAAACAATAAGTACCATCTACCAATCACGGCTCGAAGGGAAGACATCCACGAAGCATCTATATCCTTCCAAATTTGTGCTCCTGCAAATACTCAAGAACAGGTACACCTGGCAGCGGACCAGGTCCTCAGAGGGACATAACAAGTATACTTAAACACATGCCAATAAAGTACTGAAAATAAATATCCATTGGGGTCGCCTATCCGTCTAAGTGAATGCAGTTAAGAACACCTTTCCCCACAAGTGAGCTATCTGGCTGAAAACTGGGATTTGGCATGGTTCTCTTTTGAAGAGCCAGGGGCCTAAAAGGCACGTCGTCTTTTGAACGTCGGTGGCCCGCCTGATAGTACATAATATATAAGGGTCATCATCACCCGTATCTCCAGCGGAGAATCCGGGCTTCACAAAAGAAGTGTAAAGGAGCTCAAATGCGGTACTTGTTGTTCTTCCCACCCCATGCTCTAAGCATGTCACATCCATGACACGATTTGGTCCATAGCCTATTCTTAGTACCCTAGTCCAATCCTACAACCAAACAAGGACAAGGATGGGACCACCGTACTACAATAAGCTATGTCCCTGGACCTCTAATAACTGCCAAGTCTACTAGCATGCAATATTTCTAACAGCAGTTATTCCTAACGCACGGCCCATACGTACAGGAGGCCAGACCTGTCACGCAGTCCATGATCTATATGAGACTCACACTCGTGTAACCACTGTGTCACGGCCAATGAACCTAATGGTGCTACATGATAATGGGGTAGTCTCATGAACAAGGTCAATGCAAATACATAAATAAAAATATATCGCGACGTCACCGTCGCGAGCATTTTATATAACAATTAAAATATATGAACTAAGGACAGAAAATAAAGATGCATGCAACATATGGAATATAAATAACAGTACAATGGCAAGGTATACTTGCCTGGCAAGAAGCTGCAAAATGTCACGTCCAGATGTCCAATACACAGGACCAGAAGCTATGGCCACAGAACAAATATCTCCGGATGCTGAAATAAATATCACCAACATTTTCGGAATGAGCAAAATAGCTAAAAAGCACATCCCTTTCGTCCAATTTGGACACAGGGGCAAAACGGTAATTTCGGACAAAAGTGGGGTCCACGTGTGGCCCACTTTGCACCGAAAAGCGTGCCGAGGGTAACAGTCTCTAAATGGGATAAACTATGGGTCAAACAACTCTAAATGTCAATACGAACCCAACGGTATGTCCAAATTTGGATTCCGATGAGCCGAACACAATTTGGTCAAAAAGTCAATTGTGGGGCCCGCCAATTGGCGATCTGGTCAACCGTCTCAGAAATGCATGAAAATTGGGTCACAGGACCAGCGTGTTACCACGAGTCTAGTGGCGCAAGTTTCGTCACAATCTGACAAGCGTGCACAAAAATACGTGCGAGTTCCACAAAAGTGGCGACACGAAATGTGTCTGTGGATACGGTCTGATTCCGGCGCGCACACGCGTCCGAATCAGTCTCCACGAAATTTTATGTGTCCCGTTATGTTGCGTGCACCATTCGGTACACTTGGCACACGGCGGGGCGGTCCCGTTTGGCGGGGCGCGCTCCGATCTCCAACTTTTGGAAAACCGAAAAAAGTGGGTGCGCACAGTTTTGTGGCGAATATATTTTTGTGCACAGCAACTAATAGCACAAAGTTATAATACAGAAAATAAACTAGGTCATGTAATCTACAGGTATCAAAAAGAATCACTGAATTCGGATCTCTGTGGTGGGAGATACGAACTCGGCAATATGGGTGGTAAATCTGGAATTCTGCGATTGCAGAATTCTGTCTGCTCGCACTGACTTGGGCGCTATTTTTCACCTAGGAGCACACGTTCTCCGAGGTTGACTATAAAACAAGTATGGAAAAGGGTTGAGGGGAGATCATACCTATGAAAACGGAACAGCGTTTGGATGGGCAAGTCAACAGGAAAACACGCCGGAGCGAAGGTGCTTCGAGTGGGAGACTGCAGTTCGCGATGTCGGCGTCGACGGGATGATTGGATGGCTTGGGGAGCTTCTCTGGCTGTGGTGACGACTCTAGATGGGAAGAAGAAGTCTGGAGTTTTTAGGTTAGGGTTTTAGAGAGCTTATTATATATATATATATATATATTAAGAGAGAGAGAGGGTTGATATAGGATCCGTGGGTTTAGTCCGCTGAAAGGGAATAAGCACTGAGTTGCTCGGGTCAATGCATGTGTATTAGTTGCTGCAAGGAGTCCGAGGGTTTGGAAAGCAAAGGGGTTCTAAGGAATTAAGTTGCTAGGGGCGGTCTCAGCATGCAGCAAGTGTTGGTAGCAAAACTAAAGGGGAATAGTAATTTGCATTATTATTAACATTATTATTATTGTTATTAATATTGGTACTATTATTATAAATTTATTTAATTCCTTTCTTTCTTTAAATAAAATATATATACATATATAATTGTATGTATACATATATATATATATATTCGCACATAAGAAAATTTATAGATTAGGGTAATGCACATCGTTAGGCTAGCAATAGCTCAAGGGGTCTCCTACATGAAATAAATTCCGAAAAATTTCTGATGGTCGCATAAGTCCTCTAAGTGCCCGAACACCTAACATAAAAATTATTAAAAATCTATTTCTCCTATTTGGACCTAATTACTACAATTTAATTAATACTTAATAAATAAAAGAGGTATATACGATTTTCTAGGGAGGGGGTTTTACATTCTACCCAACTTATAAAAATTTCGTCCTCGAAATTAAAATTAAGCCACGATAGAATGCAAGAATGTTGCAAGATTTGCATTATTTAAAATGCAAGGCTAGGTTTAAAGGGGTGGGCGATGTTGCACATTGCACTTCCCGAAAAAAAAATTTATGGAAAATCCATATGAGCGAAAAATAGGTTTCTTCATGTATCATGTCCAATGGTGTGGACACACAAATTCTCTTTTGCATAAAAGCGTCCAACAATTGGAAAATTGCACAAAGATGAGAATTGGATGATGGGCATGTCTAGGATAAGGGTGTAGAATTTGTAGGAAGGCAGTGGCTAGTATAGTCCTCCAATTATCTGAGCACGGTAAGGCATGTCAAGTGATATCATGTTGTAAAACTAAATAAAAATACCGTGTTCTATTTCTAAGTGGATTCGTGCTAGCCTCAGTCTCACTATCTAAGCCGAGTAGGTCAATTTCTTAGGTGAGGGGGTTTCACAATTCAGCCAACTTAAGACAATGTCGTCCTCAAAATTGAATAAGGTATAATTGGTTAATCCTTTATGTACAATAAGGCAAGTCAGTCGCAATCATCTTGCAATAACTAAAATCCTAATCATATCCATGGCAATCACTTCTAGGTTAAGATGACCACTGCTCCAATCAACATTTAACCTATGGTTATCTCTTCTCCCCTTGTTTCAAATTATCCATATCCACATAACATCTCCAAGATTTACATACTCATATAGCTTTTACCTCACGATCTCTAACTATCATAATCTCCTTTAGAAGTGGTTTGAGTCCAATATATTCCCATTTTTACTTATAAAATTTTGTATGCCTCAACTCTTTAATTTCATTCACATCCTCATTATTTCAAATAGGTCGTCCAACCAAAATTTTAATTCTTAATTCAATTCACCAAATTGAAAAATAATTTAAATGCAGTCCACCCATTATTCAAGTCTGAAATTCTATATTTATCCTCTAAATTCAAATTGGTGATTCTACCTTCATTGTTCAAAAACTTAACTCATGCACTTAAGGTATAAATATTGGGTCCTCAATATCAATTCATTGATCCTCATCATCTTAGTCATCCTTCTAAATTTCTCAAAATTATAATAGCTTGAACCTCTCCCAATCTAGTCTTACTCGATCATAATCTAAAGAAAATTCCTCCCGAGCTGACAATGCACTGCTATCCAACTTAGAATTTCCACCTATCACCTAAGGCTATATACCTTAAGAAAATATTCCTTAATTTATTTACTCATGTCATTCAATCCTCAAAACTTCAACGCCGATTATATCATATATGATATGTCCTTAATTACAAAAGAATAATCCTCAAGTATGTGATCGGCCTACGGGGTATATCTAGTACTCTCTGTGTATCAAACTTTATACCCAGTACGAGGTTTCGTCTTTCCGAGATAAGGGAAGACAAAGATCAATAATAAAGAGTTCAAGGGCAGCGTAATAGAATAGAAGTATTGGGATCAAGACGTTTAAAGAATTCAATTGGGAATTGTCAAAGCAGTTGTGGATTGAAATCCTATTTTTTGGTAATTTCCTATTTACATGCTCGTATCAGTACAGTTATATAACCGATACGATGTGTCAGACACAAAAATATGTCTTGGGCAATTATATTCGTCTACTAATTACTATATATCTCAATCCACGTAAAGTAGTTATGCGAAGGGCGAACCAAGTGCACTAAGGTTGATCAGACCGTAATACACTGATTCTGAAATACATTATTGTGGGCGCCCACTAATACATATGTAGTGAACAAGCTTGATAAAGAATAAGCTTGCAAAAACTAGGCTATAATAGCAGCATAATTTAAGGTAGCACAGAAAATATAACGCTGGATTACGATGAGAGAAGTTATAAATAATTCAAGTTGCAAAAACAAAACAACATAAGCAACAATAACAAAAGACTCTACAATCTCTACAGCTATCATATTACTTCCTTGTCGATAGTCGACAAAGCAGGGGTATGAGCCTCTAAGTTCTATAGTCTGAATAAACACTATCATCTTATGTTAGCATACAATTAATGCCATTCATTTATACTTCATCAATGGATCACAAGAGCTATATGATACTAGGTGGTAAGGTATACTACCCAACTTATAAAAAATTAAACTAATACGGTGACAGTCTTAAGAGGGTCCTACAAAATAATCTTGCACATGTAAATAGAGCAGAAACTTTTATTAGGGTATATGAGGAAGGATCTTGATACTTATTAGGGTCTCCTAATGCATTATATAGGTAAGGGTCACATTAAGTCTTAATCATAGTGCTCATAGAACATGTATCAATAGTAAGGATAGAAGAGTTACTGGCCGTTAAGGGGGAAAGGGGTCTAACTTGTATCGAGGTGAGGGTACAAATTACATGATTTAAAACTAAGGGTTAATCATTGGTCACAATCTACCAAACAACTTAAACTTATCAAGTTCTAACTACCAAGCATAAAAATTCACACTCAAGGCTACAACTATAATCCTAGTAACTGTGAGCCCTTAACAAAGAATAAATTTACTTGGCCTACTATCCGAAGTGTCAGATGGCACGAGTTGAAAGATGAAGAGAAGAAACGTAATTAGCCGTCGCAAAATAGCGAGCGCTATGGTCGTAGAGGAGCAATATAAAAATAAAGATAGAGGGCTCTAGATAGCATCATGGTTCTCTAAGGGGAGTGGGGTATTAGTTGCTATGTTCGGGGTATGATCAAGGGAGAAGTGTTGATTACATTTCTCTAGGATCCCTAGGGTGCTGTCTACTAATAATAAGACAATGATATAAGTTTATAGTTCCAATATCATCTAACTATGAAGGTTAGGTTCAGTCCAAACATTAAGTTTTTGGTTTTCTATTGGTTCCTCAATGCTAGGGGCAACATTATGGTAAAACTTCTAACTATCTCTAGTAGTGTCTATACTACTCTCAAGTCCTCATAATACATCCGGGTAATGGTAAACCAATTATAGGGATAAGGGATTCTAGGATTCGCTAGATATTCTAACTTAGTGGTGTATCTATAATCTCGTTGTATTCTAAATAGGTGTGCTACTCTAATTATCATCTAACAACGGGAACTCCTATATTCTAGGAGAAGGCTATACTTAAAGAACTATTAAGGAAGTACATGAATCAAGCATGATGCAATTGTTCAAAATAGAACAGAGAGGAGGAAGATGAATCATAGTCAATTATGGATGAGATCCTATACTCTAATCCTATGTGCAGGCTTGTTCGGTACAATAACGTAACCGAGACAATATACTCTTGACCTGCATGGGCCACCACAAAAACATGTCACGCCCCAGTCCCAAAAATACGTAGGACTAGGACACGTAAGCATGCCAGCCGCATGGATATGGCAACTCCAATATATGGAAACCAAATCCATATGTACGCTGTAATATGAATATAAAATCCACAAGTGGTATAAAATGTAATACAAGTCACAGGGTATAATCTAAATCTCATCCACCAAAATCATATAGAAATAAAATAACCAATGTCTAAGAAACTAGATCTCAACAAGAAGTATCTAAAGATGATAGTTGGATGGAAATAAATCCACTACCAACTCGAATGGGAAAAGTAAATACAATATCAGTACAACTCACTCAAATAATAAGTACCAGCTACCAATCACGGCTCGAAGAGAAGACATCCACGAAGCATCTATATCCTTCCAAATCTTTGCTCCTGCAAATACTCAAGAACAGGTACACCTGGCAGCGGACCAGGTCCTCAGAGGGACATAACAAGTATACTTAAACACATGCCAATAAAGTACTGAAAATAAACATCCATTGGGGTCGCCTATCCGTCTAAGTGAATGCAGTTAAGAACACCTTTTCCCACAAGTGAGCTATCTGGCTGAAAACTGGGATTTGGCATGGTTCTCTTTTGAAGAGCCAGGGGCCTAAAAGGCACGTCGTCTTTTGAACGCCGGTGGCCCGCCTGATAGTACATAATATATAAGGGTCATCATCACCCGTATCTCCAGCGGAGAATTCGGGCTTCACAGAAAAAGTGTAAAGGAGCTCAAATGCGGTACTTGTTGTTCTCCCCACCCCATGCTCTAAGCATGTCACATCCATGACACGACACCCTCATAAGACGCTCAATGTCCTCGAGCCAATCATCAGCATAGACGATGCCCTCCGTCCCTTTGAAAACCGTAGGCTCCAGCTTCTTGAAGTCCTGAATGTTGCCTGGCCGAAGCTGAGCAACCTGTGGAATAACCTGCTGCTGGACCGGAACTCCTCTCTCGACTACAGTATGAGCAAGCTGATGAGCACTCTCGATGCCCTGCCGTAGAACGTCGGTCTGCCTCTGATGTGCCTCTGATTGAGCCCTCTGTGGCTCGAGCATCTCATAAAACAGTGTAAACATCTGTGACGCCTCTATGGCACAGGAGGTAGAGGTGGAAGCCCCTCAGATAAAGCTGGAACAGTCCTCTGAGAAGGTGGTGGACCTCCAAAAGTAGCTGACACTCCAATCACCGGAGAAGTGACTGGTGTAGGCCCTCGGGATGTCGGAGACCTCTCAGAAATTGCTCTCCCCTGATGCGATCTAGTCTTAGGCGACATCCTGAGATAAAGCGAAAGAAAGAATCAATATGGCACAAGATGTAAGACTTTCAAGGAAAGGACAAGTTAAGAGATCAAGTATCAAGATCAAAGGAGAATAGTTGAATCAAAAGAATTTTCCTAGATATGATTGAGTATCTCGGCCTATATCCTATATCCTATTGTAGGCTCGCAGTAGTACAACTAAATTGTCGCACTACCACGACATCACATACTTTGTGAAGCTTGACCTGCATGGGCCACCACCAAAAATATGTCACGACCCGCACCCGGTGTAAGGGTACAAGTCAGAAATAACGCCCAGCCTATACCGCAGAATCGGCGGTAGAACGTTGTCTAGATAATCTATCTAGCAATATAATGAACCACCAAAATGATAATATACTCAATCACAGATCTAAGATGGAAAGCACGAATAAGATAAAGAATAGAATAGTCACAATACAACTCATGAGTCTAAAATATTTATCAATGAGTCAGAAGAAATACAGAATAAGCTGGAGACAAATCCAGTACTAAGAATACTACGAAGCTACAACTCCAGGGTCAACTGTCTCAGTTGGTATAAGTCCCTCCTGAGCCAGGGTCTCCGAATCTAAACCCACAATATCCTGAGGTCCATAATAAGTAGAGTACCACTCATCAGTGTCATCTGAAAAATATATCCAGTCAGGAAAGGAGCAGAGTACATCTCTAACAATAGTTCTAATCAATGATAAAAACTATGTAACAGTAAATAGCTGTGGATAAACAAGATGCACAATAGATACAAGAGATATATATACAATAAGGAAATACTAGAAATAAATACAATAATGAACAATATGCCAATGAAACAAGAATACTAATGGCTAAGTATGTGAGTACTAGCTTAACATGTGATCGGCTTGGGAACTTGATACACGAGATGCAATATTTATGGCCTGGCTAATTATACATGCGGTGTATGATTAATACTATTCAAGATAACCATATGGGTATGATCACATATCTATACTACATACTCCCCACCCCCGACTGGTATAATAGATCCAACCATGGTACGCTATGGCACAGGATCCCCCAAGAAGATAGCTAGTCTTTTCGAGAATTAGTGTCTGTACATGTACAAGATAATCAATGAAACAAGGCTTGCACAAGATACACCATATACCAAAGAATAACATCTCATGACGAGATCCGGATATACCAATCCGTGTAACCATAGTATCACGAGAACATGGATATCTACACTAGATACAATGAACATAGAGGATATCATAAATGAGAAACTATCAGAGAATGTACTCGCCTAAAGTCTAATGAATAGTCTCACAGATGTCTGACTCGATGCCTCGAAGACCTAGATATGGAATACAACATCAATACAAGGCTCCGAAAAGAGAATAAGTTAAACTAGTCAACTTCTAGGTCAAAAAGCCAAATCTAAGTCAAAAGTAACTATGGTCAACTCCAAGTCAACTATGGTTAAAGCAAGGTCAACTATCTATTTCTAGGTTGCACAATTCTAACACAAAAATCTTGGGTCAAGATACTAAAATCTAAGTCAAGA
>JAYESA010000017.1:8878648-8983648 GCA_036927795.1 Iris macrosiphon | reverse complement strand
TAGAATTTGTTTGACCTATAATTTGTCCCATTTAGAGACCTTTATCCCTTGCACGTATTTTGGTGCAAAGTGGGCCACATGTGGACCCCGCTTTGACCCAAAATTACCGTTTTGTTCCTGTGTCCAAATTAGACGAAAGGGTAGTATTTTTTAGCTATTTTGCTGATTTCAGGAACGTTGGTGATGTTTATTTCAGCATCCGGAGACGTGTATTCGGAGGTCTTAGTTCCTGATCCTGTGTACTTGACATCTGGACGCTTACACTATACAGATTTCTTGCCAAGCAAGTATACCTTGCCATTGTATTATGATTTATATTTTATATGATGAATGTATTCTATTTTTGTCCATTTAGTTCATATATTTTAAACTTCTATATAAACTGTGCGTCCAAGGATAACTTGGGTGCAACGACGGTGGCATCGTATTCTGTTTTTATTATATATATGCATGTTGACCTAGTTTATAGACCACCACATTATCATGAGGCATTTTATTTTTCATTGGCCATGACATTGTTATTACACGAGTGTGAGTCTCATGTAGGACACGAACTTGCGTACTCGGCTGGCCATTGGTACGTATCGGTCGTACGACGGATAGGGATAACTGCTGATAGAAATTGCATTCTATAAGACCTGGCAGTAATTTAGAGGTATTATTGTGTCATGGATGTGACATGCTTAGAGCATGGGGTGGAAAGAACAACAAGTAATACGTTTGGGCTCTTTTGCACTTTCCTTTTTGTAACCCATACGCTCCGCCGGAGATGCATGGTCATGATGACCCCTATATTACCTGGCAGCCTCCGAGGTTCAAAAGACGTCATGCTTTGTAGGCCCCTGATTCTCCGAGAGAATTATGCCAATCCTATTATTGGCCAGATAGCCCACTTGTTGGAAAGTTGTTCTCAAACTGTATTCACATAGATGGTTAGGCGACCCATTTGATATTTATTTTTAGTACTTTATTGGCATATTTATATGTATCTTGTTATGTCCCTCTGATGACCTGGTATATTTCCAGATATAGATGGACACGATTATCCCCAAGAGTACAGACCCGGACCTGACTCTTCATACCAGACTGAGGAGGTCATATCTTCAGAGTACCTTTGATTCATCGTAGCTGATGGATATTCTAGTTGCTATTTTCTTTGTTAACATTTATCTTATTTTAGAGTTTGATCTCTTCTCTCATTTAGTATTTTTATTATAGTCGATTTGCAGTGGATTTATTTCTACCCGACTATCATACTTTAAAACTTCATCTTTGATATTCAGTTATTTATTCCTATTTCTTTATTTGTGTTGTGGATGAGATATAGATTATGTATGACTCGTTGATAGTATATTACCATATGTGGATTTGAAATTCATAATACAGCGTACGTATGTGTATGGTTTTCATATATTGGAGTTCATATACATACGGCTGGCATGTTACGTATTCCTAGTCTTACGTATTTTGGGACTGGGGCATGACATTCATCATTGGCAGAATGATAAAGATACAGAGTATAAGTTACTTCTTTTATTGAAGCATTTATCCGGACAATCTTCTCAGCATGAATCTCTATATGCACCTGGAAGGTATTTTGAAGTTCCATGAATGCAGCAGCAATGGACCCGTATTCAGTATAAATTAGAGCCGAGATGTCCCCACTATTAAGCTGCAGATACTTATTAATAGGCTGCTCAAGGCCTATCAAGATTTGTTTAAGAAAAGTAGCCCTAGCTCCATCCTTGAAATTTCTGATAAGTTCAATCATGGACAAACTAGCATCCTTCAAATCCCTAAAGGATAAACCTTTCTTGAGCACCAGATTTATCAACTCTTTCAATGTTGCATCAAAAGTAGATGTATAAGCTTATACTAAAGCATTGAAACAAGCGCTTGAACTAGGAGTCACGGTAATTTTCGCTAATCCTCTACCATGGTACACGAAGGCAGTTGTCGTGACAGTTGTAGCCTCGACACTGGGGACAAAGTTGAAGAACCCGCCACTCGTTCTCTCGGGCTAATAGTGAAAGCCATTTTAGTAGTGCTGGTCAATTTAACCACAAGAGTAGTTGAAGCTACTAGTGGCATTGATGTGATATATACAGCCAAAACTGTGATATCATCAAGTGAAGTTGTTTCAGCATGCAAAACAACTGTCTCTTCAACCCTCTACGGAGCGACCCCTACCACAATCTCATCATTTAAAAATTCAAGCAAATAATATGATCAATAAACAACATATCGTAATTAAGATATATGCACGTCAAGCTAAGGAAAGAAGTGACAACTTGGCCTGTGCTAGCCAGAGTTATTGAATAAATTTATGATAATGAAGCATGCAACACAAAAACTTGTGGTATAGAAAGAAAATAGAAACATGTACTAGCACCAGGTGGTACATATTCGTATTCAGGAGTCTGGCCCTCCAAGGAATTCCTTAGGACTGTCAACGAAGCCTCCATCTCAGACGAGTCGGCATGAATGAGAAAATCATCATAATCACTTAATGTCATGCTCGCTTTTGAAACTACAGTTTCAGTATCAATCTTCTCTATAGCATCTTCAATCCTAGCTATAACTATGCAGATTAAGGCTGAGCCTGAATATCCTGACCAGGGATATCTTCTGGGGTTGTATCGGCAATGTCAGCTTGTGACTCGACCTGCTCACCAACTTTAACCCGAGAAGGTAAAATTATTTCTACACCAGAATCAGGACTTCCTAAAGCAGGTTGATCCTTCGGATTCATTGATAAATTGAGCCATAGCATCAAGGATAGGATCCGCAAAACCGACTGTTGTGTAGGAGCGATACTTATTCCTGTAAGGGAAGG
This sequence comes from Iris macrosiphon, assembly GCA_036927795.1. Taxonomy (NCBI): domain Eukaryota; kingdom Viridiplantae; phylum Streptophyta; class Magnoliopsida; order Asparagales; family Iridaceae; genus Iris; species Iris macrosiphon. Next base: position 8,980,812 of record JAYESA010000017.1, on the reverse strand, counting down.
GATGGAAGTGATAATTCTTTGCACCACTGGAGAAGAGACGGACGGTCCAGGACGCTCTGGCGAACTAATCAGTTCGTCAATCAAACTCCTGTGTGAAAGAACAGAAACCTTCGATTTTGGCCTCCTAGGCTTCGCGATAGCAGCCCACTTTCTAGCAGGTCAATTCTCATTAGGGGATGTAATCCTATGGTTCTGAGATTTTTGTACCACTATGGCAGGGGTGGGTGCATCCGGCTCTACATATGGAAGAGTTTCCAATATCACATCCAATGGCACGTTATTCTCCTCTTCAACTAGAGAAGGTCTTATTGACTCTGGATTGACTCATTCTGTCAGGTTTCAAAAACTAACCCACATATCGAAGTTTACGTGGAATTATTTTATAAAGCAACAAAACTGGGAAAACGAATGCAATAGGCGTAAATGAGGTTTAGGTTCAGACAGAGTAAAAGTGGCTCCCGTGTAACCCATGATAAAATATTTGCATCCCCGAGTGCCATCAATTAAACCTCTAGAATTGGCTAAGCACGGAGTAGTATTTCCCACGTACAGTTAATCATAGCCAAATTGCCTTTCAAAATGACTAGGTAGATATGGTTCGAAGGTGGAACCGTTGCCATTTATGTAAACCAAGTGAGAGGGTCAAATAAACATTAACTATGAAAAGACCCCTATTGGCAGCCTCGATATGGTGGTCTCCTCGTCAATAAAACTCAAACCAGAATGCTTAGTTACCACGTCGGGAACATCGTAGTAAAAGTTCCAATTGTTCCCCATATTTAAAGCTCGCCTGGTCTGAAAAGGCATAGTATAGGTCCACTTAGAAAGCCTATATCTACAAAGGAACAAGTGTTTTGTCCCATCAGCCTGAGTCAAGCTGGGAGCCATCAAAATTTGATTGTGTAAAATCAACTAGCCTATCAGATAGGTGAATGGAAGCGCTGTTCGAGGGAATTCCTCTCTTCGAGAATCTATTGCCAAATTATAAGCAAGTTCTCATAAACTAGCATTCAAACGACACACGATAGCTAGTAGCAATGTAAGTCGATGCTTGAATACCAGACACACTGCAGGAAATAAATTATTCCTACGAAGACGGTCTACTGGGCCTGAACTTTTGGGCTCTACCCATCTTCGGAGCCATAAAGAGAGATATCCGACCAACAAAGCTTCAGACAAAATTTTTGTACGAGTAAGTCTGAGGTAGATCATAGCCTGTATACCTGCTGCAAAATCTTTTACACGATCCTCGAAGGACTTATCTTCGGTATTATGACTTGCCATGAGCTCTTTAACTCTGGTAGAGCTCAAAGGTCAAAGCGATCGAATCTCCGTGAATTCCTTCTCGATTCTATCATTGAAGAGGTATTGAAACCACTTCTTGATGAAGATAGTACTAAAATTAGTATTGTCATACTGATTACAGGCCAACTAGTGGCACATCAGCTCCTGATATACTTCAACTAGAAGCGGCTCAGTCTGTGCTAAATTTGCCAATTCTGCGTTGGTAGGTACGTATTCCTCATAACGAACCTCCTCCTTGGGTAGTGAAGATACGTGCTTCATCTCGTGTAGTGCGAATCCCAACTCACCACGAGGAGTAAAAATAGTTCCAGTACTAGAGTTATATCACTCTAGCAAAGCCAAAAAAATATTAACATTGGGTGCAATGCCATAACAAGGCATTGTATAAATCCGAAGATATGAGGTTCTCAGTATATTCATCCAATATTCATGTCGTTGTCCGACGCCAATAGATATTTTCATTGGTCAACCATCCTGGCAGCCGAACGTTCTTCCAATGATAAACCCTTTCAATATCAGTGTAAATATTGGAGAACAAGGGAGACTGGATAGGTTTAATTAACGAAGAATCTTTACTTGGTACGTTCCCAGGATGAAGTCCTCGCATTTGGACTGAATGTCCACAACCAGAACGGAAGAAATGACCTTATATGTAGCTGATCTTCCCCGGCTTGGCTCCATTAGTAATGGAAATCAAATCCCACTCCATATTCCGTGGATGTATAGCATGGAAGAAGGCAGACAGAAAAAAACTTCTTGTCATCTCAGGTAGATACATGACCCTACCATAAATAGTGAACAACCACTTCTTCTTATTATTATTATGTTGAGAAGATTGATGAATGTCATCACCAAACAAAAAAACCGGCTTAGAATATGTCTCATTCGCAAAGGAAGTGAGAGGTTCACCACTTATCAGAGACGTCAACATTCGTTCCCTTTGTTCGACTTTCAATAATTGACGGGTACTGGACATCTTCATATCAGATTGGAAAAATTCAGTGTGCGATAAGTCTTCTAAATATTTGGTATAGAGAAGTCCAGATGTGGATCCCATCAGTTCAGCCAGAGGATCCATACCCAAGTCAACTGTAAAAGCCACAAATAAGGAGTCAAAAAACCTTATGATGAGGAGAACTATGCGCATTTTAAGAATACTCCAAGAGATAAGCACGTTTTATGCGCCAATCTACCCAAACAGACGGAGAATGCGCCAATATGTCAAAATAGATAAAAAGTGCGCTGAATCGCCAAATAATGGAAAAAGTGCGTCGACTCGCCAATAATGGGAAAAGTGTGTCAATTATCCAATAATTGAGAAAATGCTCCAAAATGGTTGTTTCCACTCTGAACGCTCTGAACGAGAAAAAATGCACCAAGATGACTGTTTCCACTCTGAACGAGGGAAAATCCGCCAAAGTGACTATTTCTTCTCTGAAAGAGAGAAAAGTGCGCGTGTACACGTGTCTCTGTGTTATAGGTCTTCGTTATTTTTTCTTTCATCTTTTTTCCATTGTTAAAAGTTTACATTGTACATGTAAAAAAGAAAATAGGGAAGAAGAAGACAACCGTCATGCCTATCAGAGGAGAATGTTCTACATCTCCTGATGTGACCCTCGACGATAACATATTGAACCGTTCTCTTGCGGGCTGAGCCGCCGTCGACCTCGTCATTGCTGCTCGAGAAGAGGAGGCCAATCCTATCTACTTGTTACCGTTCTTGGTCGCCTGAGTTTACTTGGGGGCCATTGCTAAAAGCTTCGAAGGAAGATGAAAGGTTGGGTTTTCTTGAAGAAGAAGGAGACGAAGAGATTTGAGAGTAGTAAAAAAAATTTCTCCCTCCTCAACCCATCTATTTATAGATTTAGGGTAAAAACTCTTTGGATGGTAAGACTCTTTGGGTACTATGCAGTAAATCATGCCTTCAGCCAAGTCAGCAAATCCGTTAGGATTCTGTCCAGAGTGCGCGCACAAAAAATTCAACAACTTTTATAATTCTAATTCAATATAATTTTGAATTCTTCTGAACAAATTCAAAAACTTTAAAAGGGGTCTTGTAGAAGCATAAAAAGTGCGCCTCAGATAGATGATGCATTTTTTCTACAGATAAACCCTACAAGTAGAAGAATGGTGCACTTGTTCCAAAAGAAAGACGCGCATTTTCTTTCTTTGGCACACTTTCTATTAATTTCAGAGTTTGGCACACTATTCAGAGAGTAGAAAAGTGACATACTTTCTTAATGTTACGAAAGATAGAGCATAAACGATCTTCTTTCTCTTAATATTTAATACGACGGACCGATAGCTAACAGATGCAGAAACTAAAGAGTCAGAGGTAATCATTACAGCGGAGCTACAGCACGCATACCCAGGTTATCGTTTAGCGACCCAGCCGCAGTGCCATTCTCTTCAAAACTGCACCGAAGTTCCAATCTCTTCAAAAGTTTGCCGCAGTGCCATTTTTTTCAAAAGTGCATCGCAGTGCCAATCTATTCAAAAGTGCACCGTAGTTCCATTCTCTTCAAAAGTGCGCTGCAGTTCCATTTTTTTAAAAGTGTGCCGCAGTACCATTTTCTTTAAAAGTGTGCCGCAGTGATATTATCTTCAAATCTGCACCGTAGTGCTAATCTCTTCGAAAGTGCGTCATAGTGACAATCTCTTCAAAATTGTGCCACAGTGCCAATCTCATCAAAAATGTGTCGTTGTGCCAATCTTACAAAAAATGTGCTGGTCTCCAGACGACTTCTAAAGTGCGCATATTATCCTAACAGACAGTGAGCAGTTACGAATGTGTGTCTTACATGCTTTACTTCTCATGAAAGGTGTACAAATAACTATCCCCCATAACCTATGCTTTCCTCGTATAGGAAGCTAGGTGTTAGGCATGCAGCAAGTTGTGCACCAACTCTTGTAGAACGTGGGGTGGTAATCCACCAAAAGTGCGCGCATTATAGTAAAATAGTATTGACTATCCATAGTACATGCACACTCTCATAACCACTCCTAAACTCTATGAAAACATACATACAGACTGGGACAGACAGACAAATAGAGAGAAAGGGGATAGAATTCTCAAGTCTTTGAAATTCAAGAGCAGAATGAGAGAAATAGAAGCTCCTCGTGCCATTGTGCCTGAGCTTTCTTATTGTTCAACTCTCCAAGTTGTTCGTAGAAATTTTCAAGTCTTGAAATTCAAGAGGAGAGTGAGAGAAATAGAAGCTTCTCATGTCATTGTGCTAGAGCTTTCTTATTGTTTAACTCTACAAGATGTTCACAGCATTTCCTACATTGCTTCATCTTCGTATGCAATTCTCTGTTGTCGTATGCATTTCTTCATTGTCAAGTGGTCCAAGGAGTAAAATGATCGTCCATAAATCAGATCTCTATAGCTATACTTTTCCATAATCAATTGCACTTAGATTCATGTTTAAGATCTTTTTTGTACTTTTCTTTATTTTTAACAGTTTGTAACAAAATGTTTCCTCGCAAACAAACCCTACATATTTACTCACACAGCCTATATATAGGGGCGCACACTGATACCAAGACCCCAGACACTCATATTTCATATATATCTACTACCTCTTCATAACCCCACAAATTTCATATATATCTCCTACAGTCGCTAAATACATGTTATAATTCCAAACAAACTCTATTTGACCTTTATTGCAAATGCTAAAAGATAAATTGTAGTCGCATTATTATCAACAGTATCTGAACTTTTACCTGAAATCTCTACCTTCGAACAATTAGCACATTACATATAAAATTTAGAGATAAATAACTTTATTTTACTTATTTATTTATAAACTTCCTAATTGTGGATCTGTCTACATAGAAGGGTCTCAACATAGAAGTGTCTCAATGGCTTTGGGGCTTAACATTTCCTTAATGTTATTGGTGATGTGGTTACTTATTCAGCTTGTATTTTCTTCTTCTCATTAACATACATGAGAATTATCCTTCATACTAGCCTACTTTGCAAAAATATACAGAAATCAAACAAAACAAGCTTGGTGGTCGCCGGAATACTAGCCCTAACTCTAGTTTCGTGTCAGTGTCAGTATTTGTGTGTCTGTGTTTGTATCAATTTTGTGTATTTGTGTTTGTGTGTCCTTCATACTAGCCCTAACCCTAGTTTTGTGTCAGTATTTGTGTGTTCATGTTGTGTCTGTGTCATGTTAGTGTGTGTGTGTGTATGTTTGTGTGTCGTGCAATATGTCTATGTCAGTGTATCTTTGTCATGGTAGCAAGAGGAAGATAGGGTTAGGGTTTGGGTTACCTGACCCTCTAATCGAGGAGGGGGGTCGTCGGGGTCGAGGGGGTCATCGAAAATGAGGGACACCGGGGCAGGGGGTCGAGGGGGGATACCGGAGTCGAGAAGGGTCGAGGTCTCCGGGGCAAGGGGCCAAGGGGTATTACCGGAGTTGAGAGGGTTCGGGGTCGCTGGGGCCGGGGGGGGCAAGGGTTGTAGTAGAGTTTTTAGGATATGGGGAGATCGAGAGAATGAGGGAAAATAAAAACTCAAAATCCTATATTAACTTTTTAGCGACATTTAAATTGAATGTCGATAAATGTCACTAATATAAAATATTTGTGACGTCTTGCTACATTTATAAATGTCTCTAATTAAAAATAAGCAACGTTGGTAAAAACGTCGTCAAACGATGCTAACTCAAAATAATTAGCAACGTTAAAGAAGCGTATATCGACTATTCTTTAAAAAAAATAAGTACAGTCACTACTAGTCGCTATGCGTCGCCAACAGCGATGTTTATTTTTTGAGTGCTAAAATCTTTAAAATTAGTGACGTTTAATGACGACGTCGCTAAAAATGTCATTATTTTATCATATTTTGGTAGTGTAATGTGTCCTTCATACCATGTTCCTCGTGGATCGTGTACAGATAACTGCCTTCATGACCTGAGCCTTCCTCGCATAGGAAGCCACGTATCAAGCCATCAGTAATTTGTGCATTTGTTATCCAGAATGTGGGCTGCATGCCTTCAAAATTTATATGTATAATAGCAAACATAGTGTATAATGCTCGTGCTACGCATGTATGTGGATCACTGTTTTTAACATAAAATACAATAAATATGTGGATCAATATATTCATAGGGGGACGGAAAAAAAAGTAAAGATTTCTTGTGCCAGTGCTACCAGAATCTTCTTGCCTTTAAGTTCTTCAGTGTTCGTGTTCCAGCATCTCTTCTCGGTGTCTAGTAGTCCAAGGAGTAAAGTGGTCGACCGTAGATCAGATCACTATAGCTATACTTTCCAGAATCATTGTACTTTAGATTATCGTAGAGGATTTATTGTACTCTCTTTTCTTTCAACAGTTTGTAATACAAGATTTTGTATAAATGCTTGTTCATGGCAAACATGGACCACTTCCTCTTGAAGGTGATGTCGATGCGTGGAGTGATCTGTTTCGGTATTAAAGGCAAGTTGAGTCCCAGATTTGTTGGCCCCTTTGAGATCCTTGAGTGAGTGGCAGATGTGGCATATTGGATTGCGCTACCCTCTGCCTTGGCTGAAGTGCACGACGTCTTTTATATTTTCCAACTTTGGAAGTATGTGCATGATTTGAGTCACATGGTTAGTTTTGATCAGTTGGAGCTTCGCACAAACTTATCATACTCAGAAAGTACTACGAAATCGATCAATGTCCTTGGTTCACGTATTATGGTGGAACCATTCGATTGAAGATTCAACATGGGAGATGGAGTTGAATATGAAGGAGAAGTACCCTTCATTGTTCATTCAGTTGGAGGTATGACCTTGTTCTTAAGTTTCAGGACAAATTTTTTATTAGTGGTATATTATATAGTGCCTCAAATCCTAATCTGACGGGGATGCGCACTATATAATGGGCTTGTGGATAGTCTATCTGAGTCGTAGCTTAGTGTCTAGTAGTCTTTCAGAATCTACTCGCCACAGACGAATGCGATCAACCTTTCCAACTCATGGATAGGCTTCTATTTAAATGAGTCCCAGAGTTTTCATATTTTGTTTCTTATTTTTCTTCATTTCGCTTTGGTATTGCTTTTGATGACTTGGTTTTCGCTATTGGCTTTCTCTCTTTGGGCATTCATTTCTTGGAAATTTTTGAGAGGAATGAGAGGCTAAAGGATTCTATCTCAATGCTCGTGCTATTGCAGGACTGCGTAACTAACGCTTGATCATCGCTAGGCGGGACTCCTTCTCTCAGCACATTCTCAGAAGGTGGGTGGTTCCGACCCTTCTTTCCTAATTCTTCACGTAAACAATCCTTAATGTTTCAAATGTTCAATCGATGATGTCATGCTAAACGCCTAGGAATCCATAGCCATAATGCATGTCAACCACTAAGAAAGGAACATGGATAATTTTAGTCTACTTCGTATATATATATATATATATATATATATATATATATATATATATATATGCACACGAACTATAACACGAGCTTCGCAAATGAAGCGAGCAGTTATGGTTCAAAATTATGGAACTGCTTGATGGAGTGCGATATCTAAAACATTGGTGGTAGCATGGTGCCTCGGGGAGTTTGGACCCTCGGTTCACCAAAATTGAAACACGGCTTTGAGAAAATATTTACTGCTACAAGAGTACATAGTTGCTTTACTTACTTCTATTTCATGTCATGCATTATTTGATAGTTTAGTTATTCACGTATTTGCATGGTCTAGGTCAACTTGTGCACAGGTTTGACATTTCCTCAAAATGGTATCCGAAAAATTGCAACCAAATTAACCTAGGGGGAATAGTTGGATCATGGTAGGCATGATGAATTGTGGGACTTTCAGCGGGGCTGGCAACCTAGATTGATAGGGCGTGCCACAATATTGTTGGATAAGTCCCTATGGTGTCGATCACACCAACGACCGCATATAGATAGAACACATGCTAACTTATTGTCTTGTGCAGGTAGTAAGTATTATTGTGTTTCAGTACAGGGTAGGAGTGCATCGGTTGAATAAGCAACCAATAAGCTATATGGTTTCTATGTTATTCTTTTATCAAAATATACAACTGATATGAACTGAATTAACTCTAGTTCGTAATAGAAAGACCATTTTAAATGCATATTTTTCCTTAATAAGAGTGTTGATTTAGGCGAGTCGGTTCATCCCGGTCACTAGTGCATTCCCAAGCGTACTGATCCTCCAACCCCTCAGGTGTCGACCTATGCGAGAGTACGCAACGCTAGCAGAAAGGAGATGAGGTGTTAGAAGATATTCTAATTTGAAGAATAGTTGAAGCCAGTTCATTTTGGAGGCATGGATTTTTAACCTCTAAAAGGACAAAATATACGGGATGATAAAGATTATCTGATGGAGCACACCTGTCTTTTGAGTTTTCTTTTATAATACAATCAATGTAGCCTAGAGGGTTATCGAATGTAAACACTATGTAAATTACTCTAATTTTTTAATGAAAAGCATATTTTCTTCCAATACTCTGTATTCAACTCTCTGTGAATGTGTTTTCCTAACGTGTGTTTCAAAAAGGATTTACCATTGCTCGTTCTTACCTTGTGTGAGTGCAACTCCAAGCTCGTATGACATTACGTCCTGATGAGGACGATTTTTCTACGGGAGTGTTGGCGGTATTATATCACGTCCTATGAGGACGATCGAACTTGTGGAAGATTGGGGCGTGACATTATAGATATCACTCATAAAAAATGTCATTAATGATATTTTTAATGTCAGCTTATTAGACGGTCGTTGTTAATAACTTAATCAATGACATTAGAAAACTAATGTGATAAAAAATACATTAAGGTGACTATTAAAAAAAATAAGGGTCTTTAGAGAATTTTATGGATGTCATCTTTTGTATATGAAAGAAAAGATGTGGACTATTTTTTTTTATTCTTTTGCTTATACTAGAGCTGGGATACCCCCAGCCTTCCTCTCTCTCTCTCTCTCTCTCTCTCTCTCTCTCTCTCTCTCTCTCTCTCAATTACTTTCACATAAACTCTCCTCTCTCTTACTTTCTCCTAAATCCTAACCCAATTCTGATCTGATCCCTAAGATTCCTCGTCTCCTACTCAACCCCACATCCTCCTTCTTCTTTCTTTCGAACCCTCTCTACCGTGTAAAGTGTCCCGCTTCCAGTGGTCTACTATGTAATACCTGTGGGTTGTGACTCAGTTAAAAATTGAGTATTGGGGAAACATTATGACCCAATTGATCACGGATGAAGTACAATGAACTATTGCAACTCATGGATCGGCTTATATTAAAATGAGTCCAAGAGTTTTTGTTGGATATTTTCGCTCCTTGATTTTGTTGATTTGCGTTTTGTGTTGCTTTCGATGATTAGATTTTCATAGTTTGCTTACCTCGCTTGCACATTCATTTTGAATCATAAGAGAAAGAGATTGAAGGATGCTAACCAAGTGTTAGTACAATTTTAGGATGCATAACCAAGGAGTGATCACTACATGAGGCTTCCATATTCTCTCGAGTAGATTCAATCTATGAGTAGCTTCAGCCTTTCGATGAATCCTTTTGTCTGCACGCCTTAATAAAAGAATCTATATTCCATTCTGTATCATATTCCTAAGTTCAATAATACCTTATTAACAAGATAACCTAAAAGAAATGAATTGCATGCTTGAAATTATAGAATTATTGCTTTACTTTCAAGTTAATATTACAAGTCCCCTACTCATATGTCACACGACAGGAAGTATATAGAAAACCTCTTATGGTTTCACAGTGTTCACTGTAAAAATAAAGAGAAGATGGAAATGTGTGCTTGTTATTCAGAACTGTGCATAGTGGTATTTTATCTGATAGATATTGCATGTCATGCATTGGTCTCAGACAACTTGAGAATAAGGTAATAATCTCTCGATCTGTTCCTGGGGTAGTAGGAATCAATCAATCCAGAAGAGATTATGAGAGTACCCAGAGGGACGATCCTTGAGATCTAGTGGGGTGTTGTGTCTATTACTACAGAGCGGAATCCTACGTCATAGCTGCTAGTATTCATGTACGTTAGTGAAGTGTTGAACCTTGTGTCACAGCTATTCACATTCACGCGTACTAGTGAAGTACTGAACCTTGAGTCATCGCTGCTAATAATGAAATTTCTCGTGGACCATTATGTAGTTAGGTCGTATGCTAGGTTTTTCTTCTTGCTTGCCTAACCGTTTGATGCAAAGATAGACCCATCAATTTTATATATATATACAAATTTTGGCTAACTTTTTTTCTTCTATAGGGATACTCGTTTGGCCGTGGATATAATTTATCATATATGTGGTTTACCCTACTGTTTATGCTTCTTTACATGAATCATTAAAAAGAACCTAGATAAGTAGAAATATCATCTAATAATAGCTGATAGCTTCACATGTTTACTTAGTGTGTATTTTGGTGAGTTTGGCTACACGCTCACCAGTACATGCATAGTACTGGCCCACATTTGTGGGAGTCTCCAGGTAGCGGTAGTGAGAGCCTAGCGGATATTCTGGAGCTTTATGAGCTCATCCAATCCAGTAGAACCATGCTCGTTGCTTCCTAGCTTTTTGTTTTAGTTTGCAAGTTTTCCTTCAAGGTATTTTATTTTTTATCCTAGTAAAATGATATGATGTATGGGCGTTGTGGTTAATTTTGTGAGTTTATAAAGAGATATAAGTCAACTATGGTTTATTTTGTACCAGGCAGGAAAAAGTACTTTGTAATCCATTTCAAGATATCAATAAAAAAAGTATTTAATATTCCTATCAATATGTTCAATATTTGGTTTTCTGCATTTAAAGTTCTGTACCTTTATATATTTTTTCTATTTTATGTTTTATGCAGGTATTATGCCTTATGCAACGCAACTTAGGCTTGCACGACATCATGTCCAGTGGTGACTTACGGTCCTTCGGGATCGGGACATGATATAATGGTATCAAAGAACGGCTTTACATCCTTGACCTCTTTAAATATTATTTTCAAAATGATATAAGTTTACAAATAATTTCAAAAGTCCCATATTTCAAAAATGCTTGCAAAACTATATAAGTATTTTGATTTTTTTTAAAGTCCCAATTTTGAAGAGTATGAAAACCCAATTTTCCATACAATAAGTCCATAATACGTTATGAGAGTGATGCAAGCTACTCTATTTTGTGGAGAAATGGCTAAGACTGGTAACCAAGGGAAATTACAAGCATCTGACTCGATTGATGACTAAGTCGATAGATTAATAGCAATGGAGAATCAGCAAAAATGATATAAAGCCTAGGAACAACGGGCTGAGGCACAAAGCCTGGCACAAAAAATAGTTTAACTCTTTGACCCAACTGGTAAAAGCACTATTTGCGAACATCAGTGGATCTGGGACAGCTGCGACACCTATAGCAGCTGTTGTCATGCCCCAATTTTGAAAAACTGAAAGTTTCCATGGGTGTGATACCGTACAAGCCTAGAGTGCACTTGTACAAGACAAGAAGATAGACAAGCTATGTTATATCTCAGAAACAATGATATCGTAGCAAATTTTAGCACATAAAGTAAAGTCACAATAAATATAATAAAAAGATTCTCTTTATTGATAATGATAATTGAGTACATGACTTACAAAAAATTTATAAAGCTCTCAAATACAACTGATACTTGGCCAATTAGCTTACATTGATATTTGCTATCTTGGCTTACACTCTCACTGATACCACTGAATTACACTGTTCGATACATTATGTCCTTTATAACAAAAGATGCCTCCAATGGAAGAAGAAATTCTGTGCGCCCCAAGAATGCTTTGATGTCTCAAAACCGTTCCAGTCACTCCCCAATGCTGAGTACCTGGGGATGCCACAAACGTGTGTCAGTACATATCGAATACTGGTGTGAAAAAACTATCCTACTAGCCTAAACCGACACTAGGTATTCATGTGAAGAGCATGCATATTAACATAGTGATCTTTCTATTTGGAACTAGGTTTATTTCAATGATCAGAGTATTCAGCAGTAAAATAAAACATACTTTGGAAACAATAGGATACATTGATATATATAAAATATGGACATATCGCCTTACGACGATTCTTACCAACAGCCCACTTGTCATATCCCTACAAAACAAGGATTAGCCACAGCATAATTAATATGCATCATTCTTACCTAGATAACGTTAAGCCTCCATAGATATTTCTATTAGTATGCAGCCTAACTTCATGAGGGTCATTGGTGATATACTTTCGCACCATGAGGGATATGCCATATAGGACTTTGAAGGACGTATGAGACACCATTCATGAAGTTATGATCCCCAATGAATGTCTCGTTTATACCCAGTTCTACCAAAGCACTATGTTTCCACCTAGGTCAAACGATCCCGGTGCCCCGGTGCATCTCATTCGAGGAAACTTACCAAACCTTGTGCACAAGTTTTTTTTGACCATGCAATGACTATGCAAATAAAATCTAAGCATAAATTGCATGGTAAATAAATGTAAGTAAAGCCTCGCATTATTGATCCTTCTTGTTTTGATCATTCTCATATCGGTTGGTGACCCGTAGGTCCTAACTTATAGACATTCTCCTGGCCCGGTGGTACTAAACCATTATTATACTTGTATATGAAGCATTTCCTTCATATTTACTGTGCAATGATGCACTTTTACCTGTATCGATATTCAATGTTCTATTCTCAGTGTTACCAGCATGTGAAGTAGATTGCATAATATTATTTCTTTCTGATGGAAGACTTACTTTATAGCATTCTTGTATCAATATTACTAGTAGTTCATTATTCATGTATTTTATTACTTTCAGCAGCATTGAACATAAAACATTATTATCATTGTGTGGACTAGAGCAGCATATAGTTATGACATACAACAAACCAACACTAGCATTCATTTTTATTAGGACATGAAGGAGTAGAGTAGAAGGGACAGATCCACTTACTTATATAAATATTGTTTCCATACCACGATCCCACATTCGCCTACGATCCCTCAAGAATGATTCGACGCGATGCACAGTCTTTTAACTTGGCATAATCATACATTCAAACCAGTTTGTATCCCATCCATCCAAGTTAAGCAATACAACATCACCATACCAAGCATCTCGATTTCCCGTACCACTTGTATTCCATCGGTCTGATCCATCTATAATTCCAGCGTAATTCTTTTTTGCGAAATGGGACATTACATAATATACCACTTAGAAAAAAATTTATCCCCAAAATTTAAAGAAATAACTCAATTCACTATATCACTTAAGTCATCCCAAGAAAATGTTCTATGCGAGCTATAGCTCAATACCCCGTTTTCATCTCTTGTCAATATTGTTAATTCATGAATCTCATATACTTATGCATTTTGACCATCTCTTTTTTCCCAATTGATTTGTTTATGTTTTTCATTCATCAATACTCTCTTGCAGCTCTATTTGAATTTTGTTCACTACTTCGCCTGGATCATATATATATATTTCAGGCATCTACGAAATATAATACACTCAACCAATGCTAATGGCTAGAGAAACCAAATGACTACAGAGGTAATTCTATTTCTCATTACTGATCATTTATTACCTTCGGTCAACTTGTTCTTTAACATCGATTTTCCCTAACTCTAATTTATTATGATACTTATTCGGTCAATCTTGTCAAAATATTTTTAATACGTTACAATCAAGTTCTGGTCTAAGTACTTCTCAATATTCACCGTCATCCTCTCGAACCGACATATGTATAAATCTTTTATCTCTATCGTAGTGTTCCGTCAAATAACCATTTGCCATAATTGATATCTTCTATTTCTGTCAAAATATAAAAATCCTTAGGGACTGCCCAGGTTAGGCCATTAACCCAAGTGCGACACTTTAATCATAATGAAAAAATCGACTATAATAAAATATTTATTAATTCTGAATTACAATATTCCTTCTTTCAATGTCAATGTCGTCATTCCCACCTCTTCTGAATAATTTTACCTGTCGTTACATTGTTTTGATCCATCCAACTTTGATTGATTATATTAAGAATATTATCCGTTATTTTTTTATTATGATCCCAATGTATTTATAATCATTTTGATTGTTTCCTCAATATTGTAATTTTTTATATTCAAACTTTTAGCAATCTTTTTCCCAACATTGGTAGCATTAAAATTATCATGAATCCATAGTTCTCTTTGGTCATGTCATTGTCCAAGCCATACAATTTTATTTTAGTTAATAATCAAAATATGTCCCGTACAATAGTCGTATTAGCTATATCACATATGAAGTTTTTCTTCCCAACATATGAAATTTCCATCAAAGTTCTCAAGCGATATTTCTATCTTTTATTATGATTTATTCCTGATTCTAACTTGATTCACAAGAATCCATTCCAAGATAATCCATCTAACCGAACCCACTATTGATTTCTATTCCAGTCGAAGCAATCAAATCAAACTCTAGTAACCGTCAACTCCCAAACTTAGCCATCCAACAGTTTAACCATTCCGGCATGACCTGTTATCCTGAAAACTTATACCGAAATCTCGCAACAAACTATCCAAATACCGACTGAATATAGGCCAATTTATAATATACACTATTCGAACAAGATATTATAATACCCATATAACATTAATAGGGTCATCCTATGGGTCTCTGACAACTAACATAACTTTGGTCAAGTCTTTAAGGCTAGCTATAATGACAACTAAACCTAGTGTTCATAGGCAACTCATCTCATGCTAGGCAGCTGATAGGGACCATAATTATCTCTCTCTTAGGGCCAGCTGAAGTCTAACAAGTCTAAGGGACTTCTACCCAATATTATTACCAACTTGAACCACAAATGCACTACCATTGACCTACCTACAAATAAGGGACATCCAACAGTCTGGGTTCGATCTATCTACCCACAGTCAATCTCTTAAAGGTCTATCTCAATTAAAGGTTCATTCTAGACTAACCCCAACCGACAAGGTCAATCTAGAACTACATGCTGAAATCTCATAACCATCAAGTAAATCACCAGCATTTAAAATCCAAATTGATCCAACATATTATTTACTTTCTAATTTTATAGTCATCCTCTAGTTGTACCAACATATTATTCTTGAATTCCCGTGCGTCTGATTTATCTATGTGAGAAGGCAACTAACCTAAACTTAAATTCTGATCGATCACCTTTACTAGTATATTGTTCATGATCCTTGCTCTTAATTCCTTTCCATTCATATTACATATTCGTGTATACAGTATCACCCAAATAATTTATAACCGACAATAACAGCCAACCAAAATATTGAAAATATCTTTCTTTCGATTCCTTTCGTCGAACATACTTTTGCCAACTTTATTTTGATAGAGTAAACTTCCATTCATATTAACCATCAACTTAATTGTATCATCTCACTAAAGTCTCCCAGAATTTTATCTCTCTTAGCCACATTCGACAAATTTTTCACGTACTCAGTATATTGGTCAACCCACCAAGCTAGGGATCTTCCCATATTAATAATTTGATTAATTATATCTGTCAATAAACTGTTATTGATGCGACAAAAAATTTTGTCGATAGTATTTATCCCAACGTGCTAGACCTCATGCTTTATTTTTATACCATACATCGAAGCCTCTTGTTGAACTTTAATATATTGCCAGATAATAAGGGTCATCGATTAGTTACTTGCAATCCCACAAGTTCATATGCCAATTAAAAATTATTCGCCAATCGCTAGGTCAAGTATTCTCACTTCACAGCTGCTACCCTTTTTAAGTTAGGCATGTAGTAAATGCTACACACCTAAGGTCAAAGGAGTTAGTTTTCTATATACTCGGTCCATCTTTAATTGATTTTCAAGAACTTCTAAAATCAGGTAACCAAACATAATATCCCGTTTATGATTCCCAATCAGTTCCAACCAATCTCACTGGGTATAGGATCTAACTTGTTTAAGATAGTAACATTAGATCATCAATGCTAAAATTTAAAACTTTTATACAGCCTATTTAAGCTACAATCTAACCATATAATCCAACTCGTTGTCCCCAGCTAAGACATTCATCTCATACCTTCTCACTTCCTTGCTACCCTATGTAACATTAAGCTATCGAGGGTTTAATGTTGACAACTCAAATCCAACTATCAGGGGTCCGATGTTGATACACAATCTGAAATACCCAAGGGACACTTGTATCCCATACAATAAGGCATCATTCTCGACTAAGTCTCGGCATTACCCCATTCTTACTGGTAGGCTCAATACCATCACTTATGGAAGGTCACTACACATGCATCACTAAGAGGGTAGAGGAATATACCACTCAAAAAGAAGTAATTTCCTAACTATCACACCGTTCTTACACTGATCCAACACCCATCTTGTACTACCTTCACATGGTAGCATTGCATTCTATAACATGATTCTCATACTCAGATATAAAATACCATCCCGCCATCGCACATTAATCAACTTAGCTTTACTGTTAATTTCCTCTATTAAAATTACTCATGCACAATTCTCATTTATTACAGCACACATATTATTTTCTTTCATTTCCACATACAAAATATTAATCACAAGTTAGTTATCTATGGCATCGAATCATTGCCGGGTTTTTAGTATCATTTATAAATCTAGAATCACGACAACTAAGGCATCATAATTTTTAGGCTCATTGTATGGAACATCCAGTAAGTGTAACCAAGCGGTCAAATATTATGCGGAAAC
Organism: Iris macrosiphon; assembly: GCA_036927795.1. NCBI lineage: Eukaryota > Viridiplantae > Streptophyta > Magnoliopsida > Asparagales > Iridaceae > Iris > Iris macrosiphon. The sequence continues at coordinate 8,963,807 of JAYESA010000017.1, read as the reverse complement.
ACTTTCGAATAATAGCGGAAGATACCCAGAACGATCATAAATGGAAATTCAATAATCGCAGAAGCGACTTTGAATATTCACAGGAGGAAACTTTGAATATATACTGAGGCGACTGTGACTAATCGTGGAAGAGAATTTGAATAGTGACTAGCACAACTTTGAGTATCCGCAGAGGCATCATTGAGTAATCGTGGAAGCAACTTTCATTTAGAACTTGTCGAGTCCAAGGACGCATAAATTATGCTCTGATACCAATTATCACGGCTCGATTTTGAAAATCCAAAAGTAGCCAGGGGCGTGATGTTGTACAGGCCTAGAGTGCACTTGTACAAGGCAAAAGGATAGACAAGGCATGGTATATCTCAGAAATAATGACATCGCAGCAAAATTTAGCATACAAATTAAAGTCAAAATAAAATAAAAAAATTATATTTATTGATAATGATAATTGAGTACATGACTTACAAAATATTTACAAAGCTCTAAAATACAACTGATACTTGCCCAATTGTCTTACATTAATATTTGCCGTCTTGGCTTACATTCTCACTGATACAACTGAATTACGTTGTTCTATATATTATGCCCTTTATAATAAAATATGCCTCCAATGGAAGAAGAACTTCTTCGGGCTCCAACAATGATTCTATGCCTCAGAACCATTCCATTCAATCCCCAATGTCGAGTATCTGGGGATGCCCACAAACGTGGATCAGTACATATCGCGTATAGGTGAGCAGAAACTAGCCCACTCGCCTAAATCGATACTAGAAATTCATGTGAAGAGCATGCATATTAACATAGTGATCTTTCTATTAGCAACTAGGTTTATTTCAATTATCAAAGTTTTCAGCAGCTTAATGAAATATACTTTGGAAACAGTAGGATTATTGAATATATGTGAAATATGTATATATCGCCTAAGGACGATTCTTACCAACAGCCTACTCGTCATATCCCTGCAAAACAAGGATTAGCCACAGCATAATTAATATTCATCATTCTTACTGAGATAACGTTAAGCCTGCATAGATATTCTTATTAGTATACAGCCTAACAATATGAGGGTCATTGGTGATATATTTTTGCACAATGAGGGAGATGCCATATTGGACTGTGAAGGGCGTACGAGATACCATTCATAAAGTTGTGATCGCCAATGAATGTCTTATTTATACCCAGTGCTACCAAAGCACTATATTTCCACCTAGGTCAAACGATCCTGGTGTCTCGGTGCATCTCGTTCGAGGAAACTTACCAAACCTTGTGCACAAGTTTTTCCTGACTATGTAATAACTATGTAAATAAAATCTAAGCATAAATTGCATGGTAAAGAAATGTAAGTAAAGCCACACATTATTGATCCTTCTTGTTTTTCTCATTCTCATGTCGGTTGGTAACCCATAGGTTCCAACTTACAGACATTCTCCTGGCCCGGTGGTACCAAACCATAATTATACTCGTATATGAAGTATTTCCTTAATAGTTACTGTACACTGATACAATTATACCTATATCGATATTCAATGTTCTATTCTTAGTGTTACCAGCATGTGAAGTAGATTGCATAATATTACTTCTTTCTCATGGAAGACTTACTTTATAGCATTCTTGTATCAATATTACTAGCAGTTCATTATTCATGTATTTTATTACTTTCAGCAGCATTGAACATAAAGCATCATTATTATTGTATGGACTAGAGCGGCATATAGTTATGACATACAATAAAGCAACACTAGCATTCATTTTTATTAGGACATGAATGAGTAAAGGAGAAGGGACAGATCTACTCACTTATATAAATATTGTTTTCATGCTACGATCCCACATTCTCCTACGATCCCTCAAGAATTATCCGACGTGATACACAGTCTTCTAACTTAGTATAATCATACATTCGAACCGCGTCGCATAAGATATCCCATCCAGCCAAGTTAAGAAATACATCATCATCATACCAAGCATCTCAATTTCTCGTACCATTTATATTCTATCGGTCTGATTTATCTATAATTTCTGCATAATGCCTTTTCGCGGAATGTGGCATTACAACTACAGTGGTGCCTCGAGAAGTGGAATTAGCAGGAACTAATAAAAATCAATAGGCAACCAAGAAGTCTACCTTTAAAGGTGCTGAGTTCCAGAATTTTAACCCTCCAAGGTTTGAGGGTAGGACCATACCAGATAAGGTGATGGATTGGATCACAAAGATGGAGGGCTCATTTGAGTTTGTTAGAGTATTGACGAATAAGAGGGTGGCATGTGCAATCATTCAACTATGGTTACGAGAACACGACTGGTGGGAGGTCAAGAAGCAGGACCTCGCCACTAGACATCAAGATGGCAGAATCACTTGGGGATTGTTCAAGGAAGCATTTTTGGAGTAGTATCTTCCTCCAGCCGCCAGACAGAAGAAGAAAAAAGATGAGTTTACCGAACTTATGCAAGAGAGCATGTCCGTCGAAGACTATGAGTCATAATTTTACAAGCTTTCTATGTTTACTGGGTCGATGATTCCTATAGAGAGGGTCCGTATTCATCGATTTATCAAAGGCTTGAATGATGATCTTAGAAAGGATGTGATGAATGGAGAACGTACGTCGTACGTCCAAAATTTTGAGGCAGCAGTATAGAACAAGCAATTTAGTCCAAGAAGTGATCCAGTAAAGGTTCAAGCTATCCACAATCCACCTGCCAAAAGATACCATGACGGTGAGAAAAAGGTCGATAATGAGAAAAAGGCCGATCATATTGAACAGTACCGTAGAAAGGAGTACAGCTTCTGCGATCGTCGGGGTCAGGCCAAAGAAGTTTGTCGTTCTTTTATAATAGAGAGTGCTTCAGGTATAGAAAATAGGGTCACGAGATTGGAGATTATCCGAACAAGAGGCATGTACCACTGCACCGTAACGATAATACAGAACGTGGGCAGAACCAGAATCCCGTGACAGCTCCAGCCAATAGACAGACTAATCAGATATAGAGGGCTAGAGTTAATCATCTGAATATTAAGCGTGAGATTGGTTATGATATTGATGAGTCAGATTCCTTGACTTCTCGGTTCCTTGATACTTGACTCATTGATTCCTTAAGTTTTGAGGATAAAATTTTTTCTCAGTGGATTATTATATAGTTCCCCACTTCCAATGGTCCACTATGTAATACTTGCGACTTGTGACTCAGTTAAAAACTAATTATCGAGAAAATTATACGACCCAATCGATTACGGACGAAGTGTAATAAACATTTCCAACTTATGGATCAGCTTCTATTGAAATAGGTCTAAGAGTTTTTGTTGGATATTTTTGCTGCTTGGTTTAATTTGTGTTTTTGTATTGTTTTCGATGATTTGGTTTTCATAGTTTACTTTACTCACTTGTGCATTCATTTTGAATAATAATAGAAAGAGATCGAAGGATGCTAACCAAGTGTTGGTATAATTTCAGGATGCATAACCAAGGAGTGATCGCTACGTGAGGCTTTCCCATTCTCTCAAGTTGATTCAATCGGCGAGTGACTTCAGCCCTTCGATGAATCATTTTGTCTACATGCCTTAATATAAGAATCTCTAGCCCAATCAGTTGCATGTTCGTAAGTTCAATGATACCTCATTAACAAGATAAGCTAAAAGAAATAAACTATATGCTTGAAATTATAGAATTGTTGCCTTACTTTCAACTTAATATTACATGTCCCTTACTCATATGTTGAGCAATAGGAAGTATATAGAAAAAAATTTATGATTTAACAATGTTCAGTGTGAAAATAAAGAAAAGATAAAAATATGTGGTTGTTGTTCAGAACTTTGTATAGTAGTATTTTATCTGATAGATGTTACATGTCATACATTGGTCTCAGACAACTTGTGCACAAGGTAATTATCTCTCGATTGGTTCTCGTGGCACTCGGAATCAATCGATACAAAAAAGATTATGAGAGTACCCTAAGGGACGATCCTTGAGATCTAGTAGGGTGTTGTGTCTATTAGTGTATAGCGGCACCCTGCGTCACAGCTGCTAGTATTCTTATATGTTAGTGAAGAGCTGAACCTTGAGTCACAACTGCTGACATTCACTCGTACTAGTGCAGTATTGAACCTTGAGTCATCGCTGCTAATCATGGAACTTTTTGTGGACAATCATGTAGTTCGACCGCATGCTAGGTTTTCCTTCTTGCTTGTCTAACCTTTTGATGCAAAGATAAACCCATTAATTTTATACATATATATAAATTGTTTCTAACTTGTTTGTCTACTGTAGGGATACCCGTTCGACCGTAGATATGATTTATCTTATATGTAGTTGACTCTACTGTTTATGTTTTTTTATATGAATTGTTAAAAAGAACCTAGACAAGTAGGAAGATAACCTGATAATAGCTGCTAGCTTCACATGTTTACTTAGTGTGGATTTTAGGCTAGTTTAGCCACGGTCGTTCACCAGTACATGCTGAGTAATGACCCACATTTTTGGGAATCTCCTGGTAGCGGTAGCGAGAGCCTAGCAGATATTTTGGAGCTTTAGGAGCGCATCCAATCCAGTGGAACTGTGCTCTTTGCTTCCTAGCTTTCTATTTTAGTTTGCAAGTTTTCCTTCAAGGGATTTTATTTTTTGTCCTAGTAAAATGATATGATGTATGGACGTTGTGGTTAATTTTGTGGGTTTCAAAAGAGATGTAAGCCAACTATGACATATTTTGTATCCATCAAGCAAAAGTAAATTGTAATTCATTTCAAGTTTTCAATAAAGAAAATATTTTGTATCCCTATCAATGTGTTCAATATTTGGTTTTCTTAAAGATCTATGCTTCTTATATATATTGTCTATTTTATGTTTTTTTCAGGTACTTTGCCTTGTGCAAGCACAATTTAGGCTTGTACGGCATCTCGTCTAGTGGTTAAATTTATAAAATCAATTAACTTGTTTTTTTCTCCATTCTGCATTTGTAGATAATAATATTATGGATAAGTCTTGGATGTTTGCGGATATATTATCTAAGGAATATGATGATGAAGTTAAATGCTTTATGAGATTTGCATTATTCCATGTGTGTGACCCTAATCACATACTTTGTCCATATGTGAAATGTGCGAATCTAAAGGTTCAAACTAAAACGGTTATTAAATATCATCTGTTTTGCTATGGTATTAATCCAACTTATAGTAATTGGCATTGTCATGGAGAAAAACTAATTCGTGAGTCCGAGGAAGATGTTGATGTACAATATGAAGTATCTAATTTAGACGATGTATTTAGTGCCAGAGATATGGTTCAAGGATCATATGATCATTGTGAAAGAAATACTGATAAATTTAGAAAATTTGCTTGAGGATGCTAAAAAACCATTATACATCGGTTGTACAAAATTTACGAAGTTATCCGCACTGGTTAAAATGTACAACTTGAAAGTAAGGTTCAACTGTCAGATCAATGTTTCTCTCAGTGGTTGAAATTGATGGGAGAAAGATTACTTGAAAATAATGAAGTGTCATTATCCATGTACGATGCTGAGAAAACCTTTATTGCATTGGTAATGGAGTATGAGAAGATCCATGCATATCCAAATGACTGTGTATTGTATAGGAAAAGTATAAGGGTGGAGTAACTTGTCCTACTTGTGGAATATCAAGATGGAAGATTGCTAAGAATTCAACAAAACCAATAATTAGAGTACCATCAAAATTTCTGTGGTAGTTCCCTCCAATTCCAAGGTTTCGAAGAATGTTCCAGAGTAATGAAACATCAAAAAATCTGATATGGCATGCTTGTGAAAGAGAAAGTGATAGTCAATTTTGCCATCCATCATATGTGAAAGCTTGGAAGCAAATTGATAATATGTAGCTCGAATACACAACTGATCCAAGAAACCTCCGACTTATAATTTTGTTGATGGAATTAACCCGTATAAAACTTTAAACACCACGTATAGTTGTTGGCCAGTGTTATTAATGACATATAATCTACCACCTTGGATATGCATGAAAAAGAAATTTATGATGCTAACGTTGTTGATATCTGGTCCGAGCTAGCCAGGAAATGATATTGATGTTTACTTGGAACCCTTGATCGATGATCTTAAAACTCTATAGGGCGATGGAATTGAAGCTTATGATTCATATTGCAAAGAGAAATTCAGGTGAGGAGCAATATTTTTTTTTTCTTTAGTAATAAATGTTAGCTTATTTTTTTATTCTTAATTTTATACTTTTATTGATGTAAGAAACATGAGAACATCTAAGATTAATCATTTTTATGCAACTAATAACTCATGCTTGTTTTTAGGTTAAGAGCTATACTGTTATGGATAATAAATGATTTTTCCACATATGGTAATTTATCTGGATGTAAAGTAAAAGGGTACAAGGTTTGTCCAATTTGTAGTGAGGGAACATGTGCAAAATGTTTGAAGCATGGTAAGAAAATGTCATACATGGCGCATATAAGATTTTTGCCAAGGGACCATCCATATCGTAGCTAGAAAAAGGCATTTAATGGTAAAAACAAATCTAGTTTAAGTCCTTTGAGCAGAGAAGAAATAGTAGAATGAATGAAGCTCCTTAATTTCCCATGGGGAAAGAACAAGGTGTACTCTAGTTCATCTAAATATGATCTTTGAACTCAATGTTTTGAAAAGAAGTCAATTTTCTTTCGGCTTGATTACTGAAAATATTTGCCTATTCGTTATATTCTTGCTGTCATGCATAACGAAAAAAATGTTTGTCAGAGTCTTATTCAGGGGCGGAGGGACACTATGGGTGCACTGGGCTGTAGCCCAGTGCAAAAAAAGAAAGAAAGCTATTTTTTTTTTTTATGTAAAGTGGTCAGTCCAATGCAGTGAAGTCAGCCCAGTGCAACTGTACAAAGAAATCCGACCGAATGTTCAAGTTAGTAAATAGCAACTGTATGTTCAAAACAAAATTTTGAAGTGAGCAACTAGGGCCCGACCTCTCCAATCCAAGACTCTATCTCTCTTCCTCTCTTTCCAGACTCCCTTTTCTCTCTTCAGTGTTCTCCAACACGGCAACATCCCGACCCCGAGTGATCGAGTCCCGTCGTCCGGACTTCCAGAATCTCTGCTGTAGGGCAGCAGCGGGCCAGCTGGTGCTTCCCCTTTCCAGCCCGACCGCCAAGCTGCAGCGACGCAGCTCCTCCTGCTCTCGATCTCGGCTCTAGCCTCTCCCAATCTCCCTTTTGGCTCTTCAGACTTCAGCTTCTTCATCTCCTCTGGACCTCTGGTAAAACCTTAACTAACCCCCATTTTTTTTTTAAAATCATAACCCTAATTTTTTTTTGTTTAATTTTTTTGATCTTAATTGATTTTTTCTTGTGTATTGCTATTAGTAGTTCTCATTAGTAGTTAGAATTCCATCCTGGATGACTTTATAATATATTGTAATAGTTATATGTCAATGTATGTTGCAAAGGTCCATTTCATTCCCATAATCAGATGGTATTTTTATATGCAATATCTTCTTTCTCATGTATGATTTTTACCCGCTTATGCTTTCCAGCATCTTACAAATATTTGTTCGTTTTAATAGATTGGAGACTCCATGTGTCAAACTTTTAAGCATCATATTTGTCATCTCTGTTGGGGTTCTTTTAACATATATTTCCTAATATGACAACATCTAGTTTGTGTTTGAAAATTTTTTATTGTAAAGATATTTGTGTTGTTTGATAGTGTAATATGTCTAAGAATTTAGATCTACACTAATTGTATGGTCTGGCTTTCAAAAAATTTATTTTAATTATGCCTGCTAATTAAATAGTTCTTTGTTGCATATCAAGTCTCTATAAGTCATAATAAGTCTCAAATTTCTTTAGAGCTAATACAGATTTAGAAAGTAAAAAATGCGCTAACCAACACTTTTGTTATTAAAAGTTTTTCTACGTGTCAATGACACTTGATGCACTCCTAACTGGTTCAAAAAAATTAACATGTGTTGTTATGAGATGGTTCAATAAAAGATTATCAGTCAAACTAGCAAGTTGTTTCTAAGTGGAACACCCTTTCTTAAGTTTATTGTCTATGATAGATTTCGAATCATCGAATTTATAAAGAAAACTTTGTCGAATTTTTGACATAAATTTTTAGAACCTTAAGTAACTATTAGCTAGCCCACCCTATAACGAAATCCTGCCTCCGCCCCTGGTCCTATTGGTACCTTACTTAATATTTTGGGGTCAACAAAGGATGGATTTGCAGCAGGATGGGTTAAGGACTGTATTGGCACCAAAGATTGGCGAGAAAAGAATATACTTCCCTCGACAAGCGCTAGACCAAGAGATGGATAAGCTACATAACTATTTATATGATTTGCAAGTTAAATATGACCAAGTTTTTAAAATTATTCTCGAGCCAACCTCCCGAGCAAATTTGTACCATTAACACCCAAGATGACGAACCGAATAATGACGTAGATGAAGAGACAGAAGATGTGATAGGTGACATGCTTGGGGGTTGGGATCATCTACAAAATCCTTCATTAAGGAAGCAGCCAAGTCATTCTCCTATTTCTCAAGAGGATGCTTCTCTTCCTTCTTCTCAGAAGGATGTGGTAGTGACAATTTGCATAAGAATATGCCCAAGTCCTTCATTAAAATAGAGTAATGCTATTCGTATCTCTAAAATATTCTTTCAAACTATCTCCTTATGTGACGACTAACGTGGCATGCTAAATAGCATTACGTGACAGCTGACATGGAAAATTTAAACCAAAAAAATTAATCACCAAAAAAATTTCAATAATAATATTAATATTAATATTAATATTAATATTAATGTTAATGTTAATGTTAATTTTAATTTTAATTTTAATATTATTTTAATGTTAATATTAATCTTAATGTTAATGTTAATTTTAATTTTATAATTTGCCATGTCAGCTGCAACATTAATCATCGTCATCTGCCACATAAGGAAGAATGGTTTGGAGGTACAAATAGCATTATACTTAAAAATAAGTAACTTTTATTTGTACTGTGCAATCTTTGTAATTTTTCTTATAATTTAATTGTTCGACCACTTACACTTGTAGGAAAAATCGTACAAGTTGGCATCTGGCAGCATTGATAATATTGTTGCCGAAGGCACTCAATTCGATGACGATGATCCTTATGCAACTGTACATGGAGTATATTTATATTATATATGTATGTGTTTCTATCACTACATTATTGAAAGGAAGTTCCCAACTATCGATTTCTACAGGTGATGAGCTATTTTTTGTTGCCCAAGTCATTGGATCTTTTGTGGCTTTGTCCAGATCTTGTTATTTATCCTGATTTTAAGCTTGCAACATAAGTAATATTACTTCTCTTCTCCTCTCTTATTATCCCTTTGTTTTTCTATTACAATAACCTTTGCTTGCACATAATTTTAGTATTAAAAATGCATTAATTTATTCATCTTAAACCTAAGAATTAAGAAGACAACAACCATCATCGCCATCAAGCCCGAAAAATTAATTATATTCTCTTATTTGGTATGTGGAAACGTCCAACAGGAGTACATGTCCACATGGATCCTGGAGTCGTGTTCCCTTATTTATCTGATATATATATGTTATGAAGGAAGATTTACAATAATTTGCTAGTATAAATATCTGTTCTAGTAATTATTGTTTAAATGAGGTGTGATCAATTTTTGTCTTACCAATGCTTTTATTTTCAAAATATTTGACGTATAGTATATTAATTATGTGTCCTGAATAATCTCTTTACAAATTTCTATATGGAATGTTGCGAATCAAATTTAGAAAATAAGTATAGACTTGTTGAACCTGGAGTAGTTGCTGAAGCGCAAAAGAGTTCACTTAGAGCTCGTGAGTTGGCCATGAGAATGGAAGTCTGTAAGAAAGGTGAAATGGTAGTATTTCCATACAGTGAGAATTAAGTTTTCTTCTTGTCAGTTTATCTTATAGTTCTGAGTACTAGGAATCAAGTGATTGATGAGAAGTGGCATATTTAATATGCTTGCTTATTCTCATAATGTACAAACTATAACTTATTTTTCTTCACTTGTAATGACTGTGCATGCTTCATCATGGTGAGGTGTGGCTTGCCATAAGGTTAATGATCTTAGATAATGAATTTCAAATATATTAGGACATCCACTCCACTTGTTGACATATTAACATATATTGTCGAAAACTGAAAATTGGAGAGATAAGATAGATCAACAAATATTTAATATAGAAAGGATAGGAATATTTTAAAAGAAAATTATAGAGTTTATTTTAGTAAATATGGTTCAAATAAGGCTTCACGATATTTTTTTATATAATTTTCTTAATAATTTTGCAGAGTACTAGAGTAAAACATAGAAGAACAGTTGTTACTCATGTCACATCTTATCCAGTCTCATAAACAAGGAGAATTTTGTGATATTTAAATCATGTATCATAATTGGTTCTAAATTAGGTAAAGCTGTCAGAGAAGTTGTCCCATGTACAGTCACTTTGTATTTATGAGATGATAGTACGAGCTTTCAAGCATATTCTGCAAGCTTTGATTGTTGTTGTTTATTGTGGCCTTGGAAATTTTGTTAGTAATTCCATGCCAGATGTTTCTAGGCCAAATAAAAGATATAGGCTTTTTACAGTAACATAGTATATATAAAGAGGAAAAAGTAAAATTATTGAGTTATGGGGGACTTATTTAGTCCCACATCGGATTAGAAATTAAGGAGGAGGCTAGCCACCTCCTATATATATATATATATATCCCCTCTCTTGCAAGTAAATCAATCAATTATTTTCTCTTTACATGGTATCAGAGCCAAAGCTCTAAATCCTTTTTCCAAAAAAAAATTCCAAAAAAAATAAGGAGAATTCACTTTCCCCCTGTCTCTCACCCGATCCCCCCACCCTCGGATGTCATCGACGTTCCCTACGGATTTTTCTGCGGGTGTTGTCAAACCCGTCATTGGATAGTGGATAATCAGAGAGGAACTCTTGTGTGATCCTCTGATTTCAATCTCAACGTGGGTTCTGAGATTAGAGAGCATACTTCCTGAAAAGTTTTGCACAAATCTCTATTTTCAGCCATTGTTCTCGCAAGTTCTATCCATCGTGCATTTCTTTTACCTCATGAGTTTGGGGGTGTACAGATAGATGGAGAAAATTATGATCGCATGTAGGCGCATGACACATGTTTGAGTTGCATTTGACCTCGTCCCTATGTGCAACTGTGGAGATGGGAACACATGTGACTAATCAAGAGTTGAAAGAGATACTGGAGGGGGTAGCCAGGGTATTTCAGGTCAAATTAGAGGAGACCTCATCTAGTAGGGCAGTCGTGCCCGCACTAGAACCATCGCAGGTGATAAAGAAGATAGAGTTGCTATCAAATGACATCAAACTTGAGAGGACAAGAAACTACCTAAGTTGGTCTAGGAGGGCGCTACTGAACCTTCGGACCATGGGACTTAAAAAATATATGAAGGAAGAGTGCACTGGGCCTAAGGATTAGACGAGTGCTAAGTGGAGCACATGGAGTCACCTTAATTCTCTGATAGTTTCTTGGCTGCTGACTTCTGTATCTCCATCCATAGCTGGGATGGTGGAGTAGATCTTCAGTGCAGCTGATGTCTGGACGACATTAGCTGGGATGTACTCTGGAGTTGGGAGTGTTATAATGATGATGGAAGTTGAGGAGAAGATTGATGCTACCACACAGGGGGAAGACAGTACTCCAGTATGTAGCCGAGCTACGTCGCTTATGGACGGACTTGGACTACTATGATCTGCTATCATTACAAATTTTGACAGATATTCTGCTTGGAAAATAGTACCTTGAACGTAGGCGTGTGGCTCATTTCCTCAAGGGTCTGAACCCGTAGTTTGAGGCTAGGAGGGCAAAATTTTGTTATTTGCCATACTTTTCGTCCCTGGATGAGGCTGTTGCATCGATGGAGCAAGAGAAGATCTGACAGAAAGTGATAAAAGGCGAGACCTTACCAGTTGATCGTTCTGCATTGGTGGTTCCTAGTTCTCCCAACAGCAATGACATGGAGTGCTACAATTACGAGAAAAAAGGGCACCACATCTACAACTGCCCTCAACCCCATAATTTTGGTCATGGCCGAGGAGGCAGAGGATAGAGATGTGGACGTGCAAGTCAAGGAGGCAGGGGACGCGGAGGCCGAGGAATTGCTCACCTAGCTGTGATAAGAAGACTACTACCGAAATAACTATAGTTGAGATTATAGAGCTAGAGGAACTACGTCAGTTTAAGCTTCAGGTTGAGAGCTCTAAGGGCAAGGGACTGGCCACTCAGGATCTGGATAACACTACCTACCTTGGTAACTTTACTGGTTACGCTGCTTATAAGGGCAAACATATTCCGGTTCAGGCACTTGCATCTACTAAATCTCATACTGGTTGGATCATAGACTCATGCGCATCTAGGCATATCACAGGTGCATCTAGTGAGTTTTTATTATATTATCCGAGCAAGCATATGCATCCCTAGACAGTTCTGACTGGTAATGGGACATCCTAACCCATCAAGGGTATTGGCTTATTCCATTGTAATTTATTTGTTACCCTGTCATCTGTATTATATGTTCCTTCATTTTCGGTCAACTTACTTTCTATTAGCTCTCTCATTGATCAATTGAACTATACTGTTCTTTTTTATCGGAATATATGTTCTTTCCAGGAGAAGGCCACGGGAAAGAGGCTTAGGACTGACATCAGGTGTGATAATCTTTGGCACCTTGATCGGGAGGCTCAATACTTGCTACTACTACTAAAGGACGTCCAAAGATAGAAGCAATGCTCCAACACTGCAGATTGGAGCATTTATCTTTTGATAGTTTGAATAAGTTAGAACCTGAGATAATGAATAAAGTAGATAAAAAAAGATTATTTTGTAATGATTGTAAACTTGGAAAGCATACACATTCTACTTATAAAATGGTTGATCTTTGAAGTTTTGAGCTATTTGCACTTATTCATTATGATATTTGGGGACCGTGTACTACTACTTCTAACAGTGGATTCAAATAGTTTGTTACCTTCATTGATTGCTACTCAAGTATGACCTGGATCTACATGATAAAGCAGAAATCTGAGGTGTGCAAATATTTTTAAGACTTTTCGGCATATGTGAAGATCCACTTTGGAGTACATGTGAAGATTCTTCGAACAAATAATGTGACTGAGTACAAACAAGGAGTTTACAAATTTTATCTCTAGTTAGGGAATTCTTCATCAAACCACTAGTCCAGACACTCTTGGTCAGAATGGGGTGGCTTAACGCAATAACTGACATATACTAGAAGTGGTACGTTCTTTGATGTTGACAATGAATGTGCCAAAATTCTTATGGACTGAGGCTGTTATTATAGCAGCTTATCTAATCATCAGAATACCGGCCAGAGTAGTAGGGATGAAGACACCATGTGAGATGCTCTTGGGCTCTAATATTTTTATTATTCATCCCAGAGTGTTTGGCTATAGATATTTTATACGAGATCACATAATGATGGTGAGCAAGCTGGATCGATAAACAATTAAATGTATCTTTATGGGCTACTCAGCAAGTCAGAAATGTTACAAATGTTGGTGTTCCACTGAAAAAAGGTTATTTTTCAGTATGGACATGACCTTCTAGGAGTTTGAACCATTTTATGGGGAGAAGACGAAGTTAAGTTCCTTGATCGAGGATGACTCTACTGATGCTATTAGAGAGGGGAAGAATAAAAGTGGCCTTGTGGTTGGTATGATTCCATGTCCTTTTGAGTCACCGAGGAGTGATGGGGTCTCAAGGGGAGCCGACAGTCAAGGGGAGCTGCGAGTATATAGGGAGAATAAACAACAATAACAGAAGCAGCATGAGCAGCAGCAATAGGAGCAGCATGAGATTTCTCCTGATGTCCCTATGCTAGTTCCCACAAATGCTGATATCCCAAGTCCCTCTTCTCCATGACTTTCTTCGGCCCTTCCATCTGAGTCACATAGTAATAATTTCTCCCCTGATACTTCTAATCCTCCCGTCTTGCTTCGTACAACTTTTAGAGTCAATACTGAAAAACCTCCAACTAAGTTTGGCAGTTGGGATACTACATTGCACATTATATTTTATATGCATCCACTCCACCCGCATATAAGTTCTTCCTTGCGTCATTAGATTCAGTGCTTGTACCTAACAACTGGTAGGTAGCTAAGCAAGATCATAGGTGGTTGAGTGAAATGCAGGAGAAACTTCAGGCCTTGAAGAAGAACGACGCATGGGAGCTGGTACCACTGTCAGCTGAAAAATGTACTGTTAGATGTAAATGAGTTTATACTATTAAGAAGACTCCAGAGGGCAAGATTGACGGGTATAATGCCAGATTGGTTACTAAAGGCTATAGCCAAACTTATGATATCGACTACGATGAGACATTTTCTCCAGTCACAAAGATGAGCACTGTACGAGTGTTGGTGTCATGTGCTGTCAACTTCAATTGGGAAATATATCAGCTAGATGTCAAGAACGTATTTTTACAAGGGGATCTTCGGGAGAAGGTGCATATGGATATTCTACCAGGCTTTGCTAATTCACAACGGAAAAGGTATGCAAATTAAAAAAGTTTTTCTATGGGCTAAAGCAGTCTCCGAGATCATGGTTTGATAGAGACTTGTAATCTATGGTATGGGATATAGGTAGTGCAATAGAGATCATACTGTATTTTACAGACACTCCAAGACTCGTATCACTGTTCTTACAGTCTATGTTGATATTATCGTAATTACTGGAGGCAATACTGAGGAGATCCTACGACTGAAGAAAAGGCTTGGAGAGGAATTTGGAGTTAAGGATCTAGGGTAGTTGAAGTACTTACTTGGAATTAAAATTGCAAAGTCACGAAAGGGTATAGTACTTTCTCAGTGAAAGTACGCTCTGGACCTTCTTTCAGAGACAGGAATGCTGTGTTGCAGGGTTGCTTCTACGCCTGTCGAGCAGAATCATAAGTTGTGTGCTGAGGGTGGTGATTCGGTAAGTAAGGAGCAATATCAAAGATTAGTTGGTCGGCTCATATATCTATGTCATACAAGACCTGATATTACTTATGCCATGAGAGTGGTGAGTAGATATATACATGATTCCAAAGAGCAGTATATGTAGGCAGTTTATAGAATTCTCAGGTATATTAAAGGAAGCTCGGGAAAGGGGTTATGATTCAGAAGTTCTAGATATCTTAGAGTTGAAGGCTACTGTGATACCGATTGGACGGGTTGTATGGACGATCCTTGGTCCACTACAGGTTACTTGTTTTTGTTGGAGGCAATCTTATATCTTGGCTCAACAAGAAGCAAGATATAGTAGATAGGTCTACAACTGAGGCCGAGTACAGGACTATGACAGTTAGCCTGTACGAGATGATGTGGGAGAAGAGATTGTTGGCTGCATTTATTTAGAGGAGACTCCCTGCAACTTTGGTGTGACAACAAATTAGAAATTGATAGTGCAAATAATCCAGTTCAGCATGATCGCACCAAACATGTGGAGATTGATTGGTTCTTCATCAAGGAGCAGCTGAATAAAAAAGTTTTGACTTTGAGCTATGTGAAATCAGCGGAGTAGTTAGCTGATTATTTAACTAAAGGTTTAGGTCTTAGAGAGTTTGATACCTTTTGTAACAAGGTATGGATGATTGATATCTATCGCCCATCTTGAGGTGGAATGTTGAGTTATGGAGGACTTATTGTCCCACATTGGATAGAAAATAAGGAGGAGACTAGCCTCCTCCTATATATATGTACCCCCTCTCTTGGAAGTAAATGAATCAATTATTTTCTCTCTACAGAAATCTTCTGCTATCCAGGTGTATTCAAGAGTAAGCTTGCTAATATCATCCTCTTTTGGTTCGTCCTCTGACCATGCCTGGACATTAATCTTCAGTTATCCTGGTGTACCCCAATATAGTTCTAGTAATTATGTGTTTTGTGTATAGTAAATCTGAGTTTAACAAACAACAGTTTAGTTTGACAAACCCGGTGATTGAAATATATTTTAGAAGTTCTTCCAAATTTATTGGACATTAATTTTCAGGGAATAATTACTTGTTCTGTTCTTCTTGTCAATTTATTTTACAAAGTCCAATTGGACATTCCTATATGGTAACTTGTAGCACTACTTTATTATTTTGATACTTGCATATATAACCTTTATTCTGGTTTTCTACTTTTATTTTTTGTGGTTTGACTTTCTTATCTATAGCTATGATTGGATGCTGGTTGTTGTCGATCTATATGCTCAAAGTATCTACTTTTTTTATCTGCTTGGGCTTGATTCGCACGATGACATAAGATTGTTAATTCCAATGTAAGTGTTTAGATAATATATATAATAGAATTTTTTACCATTTAGGAACCATTATATGTCATCCTTTGTAATTGTAGTGCTTTTAAGATATGGCTCGCCCATAAGGGGATAAAGTGGAAAAATCTAACATGTAACTGTGTGAATGTAAGATTTAATTTATGTTTCATTTTCCCCTTGATTATTCATGCTAACTCCTTTAATTTTTTACTTTCTGATGTAGTGTCCTAAACAACCAAACAATACTAAAAGCGGTTATTATGTAATGAAATATATGAAGGACATATTCCAACTTTCTACTACCAAATTAGAAAAAGTAGCATGTTGGATTTTAAGATGATTCTATTAATGTAATATTAGTTGTATTGGTATATCATGACGTCATTAACATAAAAATTGATATTGTGTTTATTTTTGTAGTTGGTCAAACTTATCCTGGATACTATTAATGAAGACAATATGTATTAAAAAAAATTTGGAAGTATTATTAATTTATGTTTTGAAGTATGTGAGAATTAAGAAATATTTTTTAGTTCATTTTCATAGTGTTACATATTAGTTTTCTTCTTCTTTTTTTCTTCAATGGGATATTGTATACATTTCATTATTTTGAGCCGTCATTGTTATAAACTCGATAGGAGTCATCTTTTTATAATAATGATATGTGTTGAGCTGTCATTGTTTTCCAATAATAAAAGTTATTTTTTAAATAATGACATGTAAGTCATCGTTTGTAAATAATGATGATGCATAAAAGTCATATTTTATAAAAATGATAACGTCTTTTGAGCCACCATTGTTGTACCCTTGATAAAAGTCATCTTTTGTAAATATAGATGACACATATAAGTCATCTTTTGTAAATAATAATGACGTATATAAGTCATCCTTTGTAAATAATAATGAAGTGTGTTAAACTGTCATTATTTTTTCATAATAAAAGTCATCTTTTATAATTAATGATGACACATGTAGGTCATCGTTAGTAAATAAAGATGAGTAATTAAATGACGTATAAAAGTCATCATTTATAAACAAATGACATGTATTGTGCTGTCATTGTTGTCTCATGACAGAAGTCATCTTTTGTTAATAAAGATGACATATAGAAGTCATCTTTTATAAATAAAGATGACGCATACATGTCATCTTTCATAGTTAAAGATGACGTATGTCGAGCTGTCTTTGTTTTCTTATGATAAAGTTGACAGTAATGTGTTGGATTGTATCTCGTTTCCAGATGAGCCCTCAAAGGGGCGTAACAAAGGTGTTGGTAATTTAGCCCCATATCAGATAGGAGGTGGGATCATGAGGTATAGATAATTGGGATTGGTTCAAGCCTTACATGGGAATTCTCGTTTAAAGTATATAGGCCCAGTCCAATATCGTACCTCATGGGTCAACTTCGGTTTGGGTCACACCGCATTCCCAACAAGTGGTATCAGAGCCCATGGTTACGGGGCCAGTTAGGATGGCTCTAATTGGTTATGGGGCTGGACGTTCATAGATTATATGGACTCTTCTCAAGGTAGAGTAGGAGCATCAACTACACGAATTGGCTTCAAAGGTGGGTTTGACGAGCTCAAGGTGGAGCAAGACATTGTGGTTGGCACACAATGGTAGTGTGGATGAATATGTTTGGTTTGGTTCTGTGGTCGAACATGATCGAGATATGTTAGATCTCCTGGGTGCCCGGCTAGCGAAAATGAACAAAAGGTAGCCGGGATGAACCTAAAGTTTGTTCGGCTAGCGAAAATGAGCTAAGGTGGAAATTGTTGAATTTTATCTCGTTTTCGGATGAGCCCTCAAAGGGGGGTAATAAAGAAATAAGTAATTTAGTCCCACATAGGATAGGAGGTGGGATCATTAGGTGTAGATAATGGAGATTGGTTCAGGCCTTATATGAGAATTCTTTTTTTAAGGCATATAGGCCCAGTCAAATATCGTACCTCATAGGCCAACTTCCGTTCGGGTCACACCGCGTTCCCAACATAACGTAGATTATGTCTAGACTAATGTCATCAATTAGCATTTGTGGTCATCATTATTACCTCTATTTGTATTATTGCCAAAGGATCATATTACAATTCTATCTAGCACTCTTACTTATTCTAAATTTAGATTTAACTCAGGAAGTAAGTCATTACTTGGAACAACACTACAATGTCAGTTTTAGGTTTAGAATCCTAACCATGGATATGAATACTATGTAGACATCTAGACAGTTGTATCTAATTTTTTATATAATGAAGAAATGTCTATTTTAATTTATTCAAATATTACTACTAGAAACTTAGGTAGTCGCAATTATCATGTATCAGTTCGAAGACTTAGCAACAATAAATTTTATAATTACTAGTTTATTTATAATTTTCAATTATATGTTATTATTTGATAAGTATTTTATGTTTATTGATATCATGACGTAGGTTTTGCATTTGATGGCTCTACAAACCAAACTCAGCTGGCTCTTATGGTTTACGAGGAGACGTATAATCTCTCTGGCTAAGCGGACGGCCTCAAGATCTAAACCGTGGAAGAGGTGGGGGGGTGTGTGTGTGTGAGCGTTTACAAAGTTTTGTACGTTATGTCGAGCATCGCAAAAAAAAACTCCTTCCATATATACTCATTTCGTCAGAGAACAGGCAAACATCCTGCAAAGACATTTCTCTGTGTTATTCAATGCACATTTTATCAATAGAAAGAAATGGAACAAAAAACCATGTAGCCTATTTATAAATGAAGGGCAAGAAGAATCACTAAAATATTATTTGAAGAGTTTTCGTAACTAATGAGGTCCCAAATTTGCCTTCCTAGAGGGGCTTAGACTTTGATTAATGATATTCATCTCTCTAAGTTATTCCTCCAAACCATTTCTTCTTATGTGGCTGCTGAAGTGGAAAGTTAAATAGCATTATGTGGCATCTAACATGACAGACATAGCAAATTTTAACCAAAAATTTAATCATCCAATATTTTTAATATTAATTTTAATTTTCAAATTTGCTATGTCAGCTTCCATATTAACCGCCATGTCAGCTACTACATAAGGAAGGATAATTTAGAAGGAGACTTTGGCAGGATGAATATTATTATTTTTAAACTTTATGTTGAATTTTGTTGACTTGTGCTAGAACATAAGTTAAATAGATATTAACCTAGTCAAATCCTAATTGGTCACATAAGAAAACTTGAGTTAGAGGTATATATATATATATAATATATATATTTGAAGAATGGGTTTCCCCTTACAACTCTTAGCACCTCACTCAAACTCTCAATTACACTCAAGAACTACACCATTACTAATTCCTCTTAGTAAGAATGTCTTTGTTCTTTTGTGGAATGAGAACTGAAATGACCACAATCTACTCTTTCTAGCTCTTTACTTTCCACTTGAGTGTCCTTCCCTCTAGGACTTTGAGCCACCTTTCACTCTCTTTTCTCAACATCAGCAAGTTATCCTATCTTGTAGAGTAATCCTCCTGATCCTTGGGGATACCATTCTCTTCCTAGGCTTATGTTGATATTTCTAGGAAATTTCAATTTTGGGTTCTAGGTCCGCACTCGACCCCTCGAGAATCCCCACAGCGGCTTGACTCTGCAGCCTTGACCTCGTTAGTATTTTCAGGTGGGAATTCTACTCCACTACTTATATTACACCGAATGAGCCGGCTAATATATCCTTGTCCTACTTATGCAAATAATATTGGTGAACAATCAAATACATCCTATTGGTCGGGTGTAATGCCTTTCCGACCCAGCTTATTCACCCTAGTAGGGAAAATGCTTTGGATTAGCATATTGGGTTCAGACTCCTTAGACAAATGATCTTGATGAATGTCTCCCGCACTAGTCATACTAACTTTCCCTGTATGACAACTATGCAGATCAAAGTATAGAAAAGTCTATGATTAGTCTTTCAACACCTCCAACAGCTCCTTCATGAGGACCTCTATAGTTGAATTCGGGCATACTTCTACAGCGTGTCCAATGTACAACACACCAAGATGACTGAGGGACCACACATAAGTCACTCTTTAGCTGAAGCGACGTACATCTGTCATACCTCTAGGAATAAAAGTCGCCACTAGACGTATTGTCGTACAAGTTTAAATTATAATTGTACAAGGCAAGCCCAAACACGGTGGATTAAAACAATCTCAAAATCAAAGTTATTATAGTGAAAATAAGCAGAAAATTGATACACATGATATATCAAAAAAATAAACAAATTTATTGATAAATTAAAGCAAAAATTGAACAACTATAGGGAAAAGAATAACTCGAATCCAAATATTAGATTACCTCATTACAAAGAACAATACCACAAGGCTTCCAACTCATGAAAGTAATACAATCAACATTATTCCATATATTATGTGTCACATCCTAGAAATAGAATACGGATAAGCAGGTGTGGGCATAGGCCAACTATGTTATTCGAGTACGCCAATACTCTATATAACGATCACGACTATCTAGAGAAATGTAAGGGACCAAGCTAGCTAAGATGTCACTGACGCCAACCTAGGGTTTGACAAATCCTATATTCTCAATATATACAAGCAAATAATATCAAGATTAATCACATATAAAATGTTGTAAGGCATCACAAACGCTGAGACATATATGATCATGAAGCTAGTACACAAAAATATAAACTAACAAGGTGTGAGAGGTACAGGGCCATATAACTAGTGATCAACTAGAATATATAATCATTGTGTCAAATGATGGTGGGAATAGGCATTTGGATACAAGGGCTTAACACTTGCCCTAGGCTAAATCTCACAAAGGAAATACAGAAAATACAAATAAAAGTTAAGGAAAATAATCCACTCGCGGTCCAGTATCATAGTCTTCCAAGTATGATGATCTGTAGAAGAAACTGTAAATCCTTTGGTGATTCCTAAAAGATCTGGCCATACAAAACCAATTGGTTAACCATTAAGTAACACAAAGAAAGCTCAAAAGAAAATAATAAAGGAAAACATATAATACAAAGCTAATAAAAAAAAAGGAGTTAGGACTCGAAATCATTCATTATATATAGAGCAACAACCATGTCACGCTCAGTTCCAAAATATCGAGGGACTAGACATGTGGCAATGGCCAATAATACACACCGATGGACAAACCCAATTTAATGGATTCATCGGGGCGTACTTAAGCTGTAATACAACAATAAGGGTCAACTAATCTCATCCACAGAATGAATACATCAATATCAACAAAAGAAAATATAAACATCATCAAGTCACAAGTAAATAAATCGGGGAACAACCAGATAATAAGTCTGATACAATTGTTCATTTAAACAAGAATGTAAATGGCATCAAAAACTGAGTATAAAAGAAACTATTACTCAGGAGAAATCCTCGGCAATCACCTCGTCCTTAGTTCCTGGTTCTGCTCCAATGTATGCACCTGTTCCTGCTTCTGCTCCTGCTAATGCTCCGGTCTCGTATACCTCGGGATAGATCTCGTCTGCTAATCCTGGGGACATAATCCGGAATCCAGGTCCTCAGGGGACATAGCAAGGTACAAAATAACTCATGGCAAAATAAATGCAGTGCAGCAATAAATGAAACCATAGGGTAAACTATATAACCAGCTAGGTGATACGCAAGTGAGAGTTTTAGTCATACTCGAGCTGAGACTACTATAGGATCTGTGTCGGAGAAGCCCATAGCAGTATTCTCTCGAAGGGCTAGTAATGTACCAAGGCTCTGTGTCAGAGTCTAAGGCACCTCTAGTAAAGTAATATATATATATATATATATAAATATATATATATATATATAATCAGCCTTTTGTATGGTAAATCTTTCCCCACCCAATATAATCACACGTCTTATGTCCATGACACACAAGATCATATCTAATGCAACAAGTCATAATGAGATCTAATCAAATGAATAAAGTATAGATCATAAACCTGTATCCGATACAGAATCACCATAAATATTTCAGGAAGATTCTGTCACATGAATAGTATCGGTGTCCTGAGGTATAACATACTTGATAATGCAAGCACGAGAATGCAAAGGGTCTCGATATCCATGTCTAGGTGACGTTATACAACTCCGCGTACGGTGTTGGCACCCGACTATTAATCGGACGCTAAGTAATGTCACACGGTCCTAGGTTAAGCATGTAAAACATATGAATAAATTAAAATAATAATATGTATCAGTTACTGCAAGTTTTGGCAAGGTACAATTGCCTGGGGTTTGAATACCAACAGTTGTTCCTGTATCAACTGATTCTGCATGTACTCCTCCAAAAGCTGTAATAAACATCACCATGAGGTTCAAAAAATATCAAATAGCTAGAAACGTCTGTCCTTGAGTCCAATTTGGACACAGGGGCAAAAATAATATTTTCTGGTCAAAGCGAGGTCCACATGTGGGCCACTTCACACCAAAAAATGTGTCAGAGACAGTCTTCCAAAATTGTCAAACATAGTATCAACAAGTCCAGAACGATGATACAACCTAACGGAACTTCCAGAAATGGATTCCGATGAGCCGATCACAAAATCGCCCGTCAAGTGGAGCCGTGGGGCCCACGATACGCGATTTTGTCAATATTCTCAGAATCGAACCCAACTTGAGTCACATGACCAGAGTATTGCTACGAGTCCGATGGCGCAAGTTTCGTTTCGATCCGACGTGTGTACATAAAGTTACAACGAGTTGCAGAACATGGCCAATACGGACCGTTGTCGACGGATACGCATTGATTTCGGTGTGCACGCACATCCAAATCAACTTATGTAAAATCCCACACGTCCGTATTAATGGCGTGCACCTTTCGGTGAAGTCCGCACACGATCAAGTTGTCCCGTTTGGCGGGGCGTACTCGGTTCCGGAGAAAAATAGGGCGAATATTTTCCTGTTTTTGGATCGCAGTTCGCGATCGCCACAAGACGCGACACACCGAACGGGTTGCACGGACATCGAGAGGGTCACGCAGGGTTCGCGTCACAACAGACGGAACGGGAAACGGGGCAGCGAGGAGAGAGAAAAGGCTACCTGAACAGGGCTCCGCGGAACTAGGATTCCTCGTATCCGCGAGGCGACACGACTCGACACGGTGCAGTGTTAGGGTTAGGGTTCCGGCGCTGGGGGGAGCGGCTGGGGGCACCGGGGCTTCGCCGGAGGTGGGGCGACGTGCTGATGGAGGCGTGGCAGAGCTCTGGCGGGTCGTCAGCGGCGGGGTTCTACTACTGCGGGGTCGTTGGGCTCTAGCGGAGGAGCTCGGGGAGATGGTCGGGGCTCGTGGGTGGCTGAGGCGCTGCGGGGAGTGGTTCGTCGAGGTCGTCGACGGCTGGGTCTCCGGAGACTGGAGGAGAGAGGCGCTGTGGGAGGTCGACGGAGCAGGGTGAAAGTTAGGGTGGAGGAGGGGTTTTATAGGAGGAGCAGGGAGGGGGAAAGGCGGTGGCGGTTGAGCGGGGCAGGCGGAGCGGCGGCCTGCGGCCGTTGGGGTGGCTGAGAAGGCGGGGAGGCGCCGGCAGTTACGCAGCGGCCGGAGACGAGCGGGCGGCTGACGGTTACGGCGAAGGGGAATCGTCGGGGGAAGGAGAAAGGTTTCCGGGTCGGCGGGTTATCGGGTCGGCGGGTCAGTGGGTTAGACCCAGATCCGACCCACTAGGGTTGGGCCCAGTTCAGCTAGACCGGGTCCGGTCCGGTTCGGGTCAGCTCAAAGAAAATAACCGGGTTTAATTCTAGGGTTTATTTTGGTTTAAAAATTAATTAGTTTTTAGGTCTTTAAAAATATTTTCGGGGTCCAATAAATTCTAAGAAAATTACCATATGTCTAATATTTCATTTTACACCTAAAAATATTATTTTCATACTATTTTAATATTGATTAACATCATTTAAAAATTATTTAATTTCAAAATACCTTGGTTTTAATTAATTAAAATCCCAGAAAATTCCCGAAAATTTGATTTTTAAAATCCTAAAAAATCAGGGGGTTTACAATTTACCCCCTTAAGAGGATTGCGTCCTCGCAATCAAAGAATAACCGGTCAACAGAGATAACACGGTTGCAAGCATTATTCGAAACACATCACTATCAAGGATGAGGGTTTAAGAAAAACACATAGGGAATCACTTACCTAAGAAATGGAAGTTATGCAATTTCCAGAATCTAGAAAACTACAGTTTAGAAAAACTAGGGTTTCACTTATAAAAACATACTAGGCTATTAATTATTAGCAAGTTCAAAATTACCAGGTTAAGGCTAAGGTCACGAACCATCAGGCACGAACTAAAGCAATACTAAAAACAGATAGCTACGAATCACTTACGCGCATTAGCTACTCCAAGAGTCTGCGCGTTCTCCAAAACAAGAGTTTGTCCGCGTCCTTGTGGTGGATTCCTCTGCTGCTGCTGGACCTGCTGGAAGAGTATGGCCTGGGGTGTCAATGGTGGCCTCGGCTGATTCCCTCCTGGAGGTGGTGGTATGACTCCTTCAACTTCCGTTTGCGGTGCTCCCAAGGCTGGACAGGCTGGCCTCGATACTAGTAAAGCTTGTTGGTTAACCATTGGTGCTTCTCCTCGGTGCATCGTGCAACTTCTGGCTAAATGTTTGCTAGATCTGCAAATCAAGCACAGTCCCAACTTGCGTCTGCACTCCCTCTCAATATGGCCTACCTTGCCACAATAGTAACAAGTAGGAAGGAATGAGGTTCTGGGTGCTGCTCTCGGTGGTGGATTCATCTGTGGTCGCTTTGTAGCTCTTTTCTGCTGTGCTTGGTCTGGTGCATACAGCCACTTCTGGCTGGACTCTATCCTGGTGATGCACTCCATGGCTCGTACTGCAGTAAGAACGTCCGTTGCAATGGAGCTGATTAACTTCCGTAGCTCTGAGCTAAGTCTGTAAATGAACTCCTCCGTTTGGCTTTGCTGAACTTTCTGATAGGCTTGCATCATCGTGTTGTACATTTGAAACATCTGTTGTCCGTCCATAGCTTGCCCTTGTGAGAATACGGGCATTGGTGGAGTAAACTGTGGAGGAGGTGGAATGTCATCTTGCTGGATTCTCGAGGCATACTGATTTGCTTGACTGTGTTGTTGAGCTGATTGACCTTCATCCACTAGTGTTACTTCTTCTTCGTTGGTTACCACAGCATCTCGTGGTGATCTTGCAGAAGTCTCATCGTTTGCTTGTGGATCCATAACTCTGCAACCAAAATAAACAATAAGAGACACACAGGAATCAAGGCAGGATGCAAGTCAAGAAATAAATTCGAATCCGATATAGATGTCAAGAACGATTTAAGCAAGTGGACTATAACTTATCCTATCTTTATTGCAGCCTTGCTCGGTCCCTAAGTTGAAATCGAACAATTTAGTCGTTGACCTGCATGGGCCACCACAAAAACCATGTCACGCATAAGTCCCAAAATATCGAGGGACTAGACACGTGGCAATGGCCAGCAGTACACACCGATGGACAAACCCAATTTAATGGATCCATCGGGGCATACTTAAGCTGTAATACAAAAATAAGGGTCTACTAATCTCATCCACAGAATGAATACATCAATATCAACAAAAGAAAATATAAACATCATTAAGTCACAAGTAAATAAATCGGGGAACAACCCGATAACAAGTCTGATACAATTGTTCATTTAAACAAAAATGTAAATAGCATCAAAAAATGAGTATAGAAGAAACGTATACTCAGAAGAAATCCTCGGCAATCACCTTGTCCTCAGTTCCTGGTTCTGCTCCAATGTATGCACCTGTTCCTGCTTCTGCTCCTGCTAATGCTCCGGTCCCGTATACCTCGGGATAGATCTCGTCTGCTAATCCTGGGGACATAATCCGGAATCCAGGTCCTCAGGGGACATAGCAAGGTACAAAATAACTCATGGCAAAATAAATGCAGTGCAGCAATAAATGAAACCATAGGGTAAACTATATAACCAGCTAAGTGATATGCAAGTGAGAGTTTTAGTCATACTCGAGCTGAGACTACTATAGGATCTGTGTCGAAGAAGCCCATAGCAGTATTCTCCCGAAGGGCCAGTAATATACCAAAGCTCTGTGTCAGAGTCTAAGGCACCTCCAGTAAAGTAATATATATATATATATATATATATATATATATATATATATATATATATATATATATATATATATATATATATATATATATATATAATCTGCCTTTTTTATGATAAATCTCTTCCCACCCAAAGTAATCACACGTCTCATGTCCATGACACGCAAGATCATATCTAATGCAACAAGTCATAATGAGATCTAAGCAAATGAATAAAGTATAGATCATAAACCTGTATCCTATACAGAATCACCATAAATATTTCAGGAAGATTCTGTCTCATGAATAGTATCGGTGTCCTGAGGTATAACGTACTTGATAATGCAAGCACGAGAATGCAAAGGGTCTCGATATCCATGTCTAGGTGACGTTACACAACTCCGCGTACGGTGTTGGCACCTGACTATTAATCGGACGCTAAGTAAAATCACACGGTCCTAGGTTAAGTATGTACAACATATGAATAAATTAAAATAACAATATGTATCAGGTACTGCAAGTTTTGGCAAGTTACACTTGCATGGGGTTTGAATACCAATAGTTATTCATGTATCAACAGATTCTGCAGGTACTCCTCCAAAAGCTGTAATAAAAGTCACCATCAGGTTCAGAAAATATCAAATAGCTAGAAATGCCTGTCCTCGAGTCCAATTTGGACACATGAGCAAAAATAACATTTTCTGGTCAAAGCGGGGTCCACATGTGGGCCGCTTCACACCGAAAAATGTGTCAGAGACAAAGTATTCCAAAATTGTCAAACTTAGTGTCAACAAGTCCAGAATGATGATACGAACCCAACAGAACTTCCAGAACTGGATTCTGATGAGCCGATCACAAAATCGCCCGTAAAGTGGAGCCGTGGGGCCCACGATACGCGATTTTGTCAACGTTCTCAGAATTGAACCCAACTTGAGTCACATAACCAGAGTATTGCTATGAGTCAGATGGTGCAAGTTTCGTTTCGATCCGACGTGTGTACATAAAGTTACAACGAGTTACAGAACAGGGCTGATACGGGACATTGTCAACGGATACGTGTTGATTCCGGTGTGCACGCACATCCAAATCAAGTTTTGCAAAATCCCACACGTCCGTATTAACGGCACGCACCTTTCGGTGAAGTCCGCATACGACCAAGTTGTCCCGTTTGGTGGGGCGCACTCAATTTTGGAGAAAAACAGGGCGAATATTTTTCTGTTTTTGGATCGCAGTTCACGATCGCCACAGGATGCGACACACCGAGCGGGTTGCATGGGTATCGAGAGGGTAACGCAGGGTTCACGTCACAACAGACGGAACGAGAAACGGGGCAGCGAGGAGGGAAAAAATGCTACCTGAACAGGGCTCCACAGAACTTGGATTCCTCGTGTCTGCGAGGAGACACGACTCGACAGGGCGCAGTGTTAGGGTTAGGGTTCCGGCACTGGGGGAAGCGGCTGGGGGCACCGGGGCTTGGCAGGAGGAGGGGCGGCGTGCTGGCGGAGGCGGAGCGGAGCTCTAGCGGGTCGTCGGCGGTGGGGTTCTGCTGCTGCAAGGTCGTCGGGCTCTGGCGGAGGAGCTCGGGGAGATGGTCGGGGCTCATGGGTGGCTGAGGCACTGCGGGGAGTGGTTCGTCGAGGTCGTCGATGGCTGGGTCTCCGGAGACTGGAGAAGAGAGGCGCTGCGGGAGGTCGACGAGCGGGGGGGAGGCCCGGGTGGAGGAGGGGTTTTATAGGAGGAGCGTGGAGGGGGAAAGGCGGTGGCGGTTGAGAGGGGCAGGCGGAGCGGCGGGCTGCGGCCATTGGGGTGGCGGAGATGGCGGGGAGGCGCCGGCAGTTACGCAGCGGCAGGAGACGAGCGGGCGGCTGACGGTTACGGCGGAGGGGAATCGTCGGGGGAAGGAGAAAGGTTTCCGGGTCGACGGGTTATCGAGTCGGCGGGTCAGTAGGTTAGACCCGGATCCGAACCACTAGGGTTGGGTCCGGTTCAGCTAGACCGGGTCCGATCCGGTTCGGGTCGGCTCAAAGAAAAAAACCGGATTTAATTCTAAGGTTTATTTTGGTTTAAAAATTAATTAGTTTTTAGGTCTTTAAAAATGTTTTCGGGGTCCAATAAATTCCAGGAAAATTATCCTATGTCTAGTATTTCATTTTACACCTAAAAATATTATTTTCATACTATTTTAAATTGAATAAAATCATTTAAAAAAATTTTAATTTCAAAATATCTTGGTTTTAATTAATTAAAATCCCAGAAAATTCCAGAAAAATTTTGAAAAATTGATTTTTAAAATCCTAAAATATCAGGGGGTTTATAAACCACCTCTACACCAAACAAGACAAGAGGTAAGAATTTGGGTCCATGGTAGACTCTGCCTTCCAATCTTACTATACTAACAATAATAATAAACATGATAGGGGATAATACTATACATGACATAGAATATAAAAAATGTGATAGGGAATAATAATAAATAGGACATGGGATAATATTAAACATGACATGGATAATAATAAAATCAATTAATATTTATAAATTAAGTGTAGACAAGCTACCACATCTTCACCAAATTTGGTCCATGTTAGACTACGTCATCTAACCTGCTACACTATCAACAATAATGATAAAAAAATCAGTTAGGATTCATAGGCTACACATAGTCCAGCTACCACCATTTCACCAAATAAGGACAAAAGAACAACAACTTTGTCTATGTCAGACTATTTCTCCTAACCTGTTATACTAATAAAAATAAATAGGGCAGGGAGAAATTAATAAACTAGAAGCAAAAATGCATAGTCAACAATGAGCCTACGGCTTGATGCAATTAACATAATAGGGTATGACCTAATTACTATTAAATGTAATTTCAAAAATGCTGGCATTTCGTGTACTACAAATACTTGGCGTCCCGGGATCGAAAACATAATCAGGTAATATAAATAAAGGAGGTGGTCGGGCACCTTGAAAGCGCATGAAATTACACACACACACACACACACACACACACACACCCCGGAGGTGGGCGCCTTTAAAATGCATAGAAATATAAAAAGTCATGTATGAAATGCAAGAAACACTGCATACTAGAAAGGATCATGGGCTCACGCCAATATGAGTTGTCTTATCCTTGAAACCGCTGCCAACAAGGTTGCATAAAAGGTAGATATCATCCCCTGCTAATAATCTAGATATGATAAATTAGTTGATTATATATTATGTTCATTTATCGATTTTTAAGTTGTAGAGACTGTAGAATCGTCTTAGAATGACGTAACATTTATCGAGATAATTTGCTAGCTAGCACTGACGATTATACTTGTATCACACTATGCATGCTAGGTTGGATGTCCTTATGTTGGATTGCAATTGAAGTATCTGCCTTGTATTACAATCCAAGACTTAGAGTTGTACGGGTCCAAGAATACATGTGGCTTAGCAAATAATTAAGCAAAAAAGTTTATGTGACTAGAATATCAAAAGATCATATAAGGAGTACAAAATACGAGACTTGAACTTGACTAGAAGCGACCTCACGTCATGGTTGAAGTTTCATATATTGGACTTGAATAACTAGTAATATGTGGCTGCGTCTATTCTAGACAGGTGCGAGCCCACTCAACATGAGTGAACTATGCCGAAATAAATACAGTATCCATGTGAGCAAAAGCTGTGATATGGATATAAAAAATCATAAAATAGAAATATTTATAACTAGAGCATTACATAATGAATGAGAACAAGTTAATTAAGAAATCCAATTATAAATACATGATTCATGGCTTAAAAGTCAACTAGAAGCATTGAAAAAAAGTCTACGAAAAAAGCTAACATGAATAGCTCAAGAAAAAAATAATTTGAACTAAAATAGCCATTATAGTATATTGGGCAATATATTATCAAATATACTCTCTCTGGACAGAGAGCAATATATACAAATCATGTCCAAACAATATACTAGGCAATATATTGGCTAGTATACTATTTATGAAAGAGAGTTAACATATATAAAATATTGTACATACAATATACTTGGTAGTATATTTTATGCACATAACTTGTCTACTAAAAGGAAGAAACATGTATCGTAAATCGTAGAATCGGTCGTTAAGGGACCAATACACAACAAAATCAAAATCTAAAAACTGTACCAGTACCATGCTCGTAATCATCTGTACGTGCTATGAAGAAAAATCCATGAGTTCTCGTTGCCATAAAATAGGTTGTCGATTAAAAACTAGAAATCCAATAAAGCGACGATACTCAATTGATTCAAGTCTTGTCAAGGGCAAAGGGCTCAATATAACTTGTCACTACCACATTTCTAGATATGGGTAATTTTGACATTACATATTATTTTTATTTAGTGTTTATATTTTATATTTTTTTATTTATCTATTAGTTAAGGGACTAGGCTATTTATTTGGACTTGACACTAGTGGACATAACTAGACTTGACATGACACATTGAGCCCAATATTTGAATTAGGCCCATTAGACTCATCACTCTTCATTAAATAGAAGATTAAATTAAACCTTCATTAGGCTAGAAGCTTCCATAATTAATCTTTCTAATTAAATATCCCTCATGACTAATTAGTGGGGATATATTTGACATTGCACATTGTTTGGGACCCAAGCCATTGGGCGTAGGCCACATAAAGGGGGAATTTATTCTCTCGCCTCTTTATAATTTATTCCATTTGAACCCAATTGTGTTATTCCCCAATTTGGTTCATACCTCCACCATGTTCACTCTCATTCTCTTCCAATTTTATCATCTAAGAAGCCGAGAAGCTTGGATTTCAAGGAGCACTTGGCAAAGAAGGAGTTGGCTAGGTGCTTGTATCCTAATTGTGTCCATTGGATCTTTGCATTGAGAATCCATCTGCCAATAGGTATAATTATGAATTTCTTCTTTAATTTAGACTATATTTTTTGTATTTTACTATTAGGAATCCTTCCATGTCTTTGGGCTACTCATAGGAAGAAGAATTATGTTCAATTAACCCCTATTGTGACTTCTACATTGAGTTTTGTGCCTAATTTGAGAGAATTCCGAGATTGGTGCACCAAGTTTTTGTCATTAGGCAAATTAGATATAATTGGACTTAGATTGAGTGAGTGAGACTAGTTACTTGTCCATAATTAGATACGAGTATGGCGTATCATGGAATTTTGTGATCCGCTATGATACGGAGAGGGGACTTTGTTCATGCTAGTATAATTTCCCTCCAATTTTTATTGTAACTCATTATATTAGTTATATATAGATGATATTGATATGTATAATTGGTATTTGTTGAGAATTGGGGGTTTTGATACTTTATTCGAGTGCGCATAGTGTCGTAATTGTGCACTCAAGGTGATTGAGGAAATGACTACTAATGTATATATCCTATTGTACTTAAAATTACTATTTGATATACATCTATTAGCAATATACTACCTAGTATATAATTACTTGATTAGCATATTATTATTATTATTATTATTATTATTATTATATGTATATGTGTGTGTGTGTGTGTGTGTGTGTGTGTGTGTGTGTGTGTATGTGTGTGTTGATGTGGGTTCATGAGGATTGAGTGAAGTGAAGTAAAGTGGTGTGTAGGCTCGTGTTGCAATGGTAAGTTGGGGTGATCAGTGAACAATGTACACAGTGTGGAGCTGTGGTGAGAATGTGGTTGTATAAAATAAAGTGGGGTGTCTGGTGGAAGGGAATTAAGGGGGAGGAAGAGTGAGCATCAGTGCACTGTGTGCGTTGTTCTGTTGATAGCAACATCAGTTACACATAGGTTAGAGTTTAATAGTGTACATGTGTGTGGTGGTGGGGGGTAGTATTGCAAATGTTGGTGTCTTTGTGTTGGACCAAGGTATGTTTATCAGAGTGTGTAACTGACTGTGAGAGGTATCTGTGGATCATGTGGGTCTATGTGTGGGTGACATAGTGGGGTAAAGTCTGAGTTAAGGAAGGAAGGCAGTCAGGTAGAGGATTTCTGCAGTAACTGTGTACTGCACGATGAGATGGATGGTTGAGGGAATATGTGTGTTGTTCAGTTGAGGGTTCTTGATTG
This sequence comes from Iris macrosiphon, assembly GCA_036927795.1. Lineage (NCBI taxonomy): Eukaryota > Viridiplantae > Streptophyta > Magnoliopsida > Asparagales > Iridaceae > Iris > Iris macrosiphon. Next base: position 8,931,343 of record JAYESA010000017.1, on the reverse strand, counting down.
GCAGCAACCATATTACCTTGGAGAAGAGAAGTGACAACAATGAGGGGAGCCAAGAGATCGGGTAAAGGGGCTATTGCAGTATTTACTACAGGGGGTTCTTATCTGATGTACATATATTAAGAGAGGAGTTACCTGTTCAGCAACTGAGAGTGAGTATCAGATCAGTAAGGTGTTCAGATTCAGGTAAGGTTCAACAAACTAAGCAGATACAAATGACAGAACGAAGCATAAATATATACACGGAAGGATAATACCTATAAGAAAATGAGCACCCATGAACCATCCAACAAAAGATCTCTGTGTCCAACTCAGCTAACCTGGCAATGAACCATGTCCTCAGTGGGGCATAACTAGATACAAATGGTACAAGCCGAATGTAATACTGTGCAAATAAATAGGAAAACCTAACCATATATGTGAATGGAAGTTGAGGATAATTTTTGTACTTATGGGTAGGCGTAGGCATAGATAACTGTCATAACGTCTCGTCGAACGCGACTTCTTCTAAATAAATACCATATCTCAACGAAGAACACTGGTAATATGAATATATATATATATATATATATATATATATATATATATATATATATATATATATATATATATATATATATATATATTCAAGCCTATCTTTCTGTCGGAAGTGGCATCTGATAAAGGGTTACCATCAATCTCTGTAGATTCATAGACACTACAGTTATCGATGTTGTGTGTCCCATATGCCTACTAGTTGTTCTCTCCACCCAATGCATATGTCCAAGTCGTATACACAACGTGAACATCACGTAACTACAATGTCAGTCAAATATTCTAATGCTAAAAACTATGTACTGTACCTACATAAATGTCGAACGCACCGATAGCCTGTCGGATACGATAATACGCACCAAACATGAATGTGTCATGAATAATATGTGTCAGGGTCCTGGGAAAATAATATAATACCTCCCAAATCTTTGGTATGTGATTAAGTCTAGGTTAATATATTATCTACTCATCGACACATTCTCGACTACACCCGAGTCATACTCAGACCCGCACAATTATACCATAATTTTTCAAAGAAGAATCATATAATGGTAATAACTAAAATTAGAAAGTACAACAAAGTGCCAAGATATCTTCCTTGTAACTCCAAGCTTCAATAGAAATAACTTGCTACGACATCCAAGTCTGAACAATTCCAAGAGCCTATATATATATAGTAATATTACACCAGTCACTATGACACGGTTCACTAAGCATGCACATGATTACAACTACTCTATGTCATTAATCATTAGACAATTAGGGTAAAATTTAATCAAGGGTACAACTTACACAATACCATCGGTTATTTATAGTCTAAATTAATTAGGGGTTCTAACTAAGTAGGTTTGCTAAGGTCCACTAGTCAAGGACCAAGAAAGTGTGTAAACACCAAGCCTACTAGTTACATAATACCATCAAGTCTTCTAAATGTACAACTTTTCATATAACATAAACATGGTTATAACTAATGTTCATATAGGTACTAGGTGTTCTAACACTAGGTTTTCATATACAACATATCATCAACCTTACTGTTCACTAAGTGTCAAACATATCAACTAACCTAGGGTTCATTTTGTCTATTAAAATATGAACATATGAGCATTAACAATAAGTCAAGTTAGGTTCATCACAAATAATCACATACTTTATTTCTCAACTATATCCATTCATCCAACTATATACAGCTCTCTTTGTACTAAAAATATCAAGTATACATAGACAAGTCAAATTTGAATTTACAATAACTTCATGGCATATACCTCATTCCTAACTTGCATTTGTCATGAAACATGTTTGAAAATACTACCAAAACTAGTGCACAACCCTAGCATGACATCTCTTACATTCTAACATAGTGTTTATAAACAATAAAATTAGCTAGCACAAAACCTAGGCAAAGTGCACTACTAGTTGCATAATATTTAATCATGTCTCAACCATGCATTTGTTTATATATAACACCCTAAACATAACTTATATATTCCAAAATTTAGTAAAAAATGGAGTAAAAATTATGTTTTGCAAGTGGTTTCTTGTATTTTAGATCATGAAAAGTAAATAGGACAACAAGTGCATAAATAACATTCAAGTCTCGACATAAGAGGTAGTAAGTATTCTTGGTGTAATATCATAAAAAATATGAATAGAAAGTTAGTAAAATTAAAGAGTTATGTGAATTAAATGTAGATAGGGTTGATTAGATAGAGTTTGAGCTTTTACCAAAGTAAAATGGGAAAGAAAAAGAAGACTGTGTACTGCTTGCACAAATCTAACCAGATTTGGACACTTCAGCTCGTAGCTGTTGTCCAGGACTTCAAAATATGTCTCCAAGTGTTGTGGTTATTAATGACATTAGGGGAGAGGTATAGGATGAGGATAGAGTGGTTGTTGAAGTAGTTTTGGTGCTGGAATGGTGGCAACAAGTTGTTGAAGTGGTGCTATTGCTGGCGGGTTTAGCAGGTATCTTTGATTTGTAGGGGTGTTTGGAGGAGTTGTGGAATGATTTAGGTACTGAGTTATAAAAGAAAATTATTAAAAAGAGGTAGAAGAAGGATATTTGGGTGATATAGTGGTATTTTGGAGGCTGTGGAGGTGGTGGAGTAGTCTGAAAAGTGGTTAGGCTGAATTCGGATTCAGCCTGGACACCTCTGATAGAGGGATTATTTTGAGGAAGTTAGAGTGAGTTTTGATGGAAGGTTTATGAAGAGAAAGTGTTAAGTATATGGAAATAAAGAATAATACTAAATTTGAGAGAATGATAATTATTGTGGAAGTAGAAATGGCCGGATTGGTGGAATCTAGCTGAATTATGATTCAGCCTGGGTAGGACTGGATAGATGGAGGCCTAGAGGGAGTTCGAGAAGGATTTAAGGAATGGTTTGTGAAGAGAAATTATTTGTAAGAGGGTTAGAAAGAAATGTTCTTTAGGTGGTTTAAATGGGGGAGATGAAGAGAGGGGGGTATGGACAGCCTAGTAGAGAGGGAAAGAGTTTAGGGTTACAACTTTTGTTCTAATGAGGAGAAAAAGAGTTGTAGAGATAAATGCTGGCTGGAGAAAAGAGGGAGAGAGATATTAAGCGGGGGTTTAAGGCTTTGATGATGAGGAGTTACTAATGGGGTAAAGGAAATGTTATAAATTATAACCTCCTCCCTATTCATATTCCACCTTAATGACTTAATCAACCCATGACTGTCCAAAACTGAAATGATGTATAATATGGATGGCAAACCTAGCTTAGTCAACCTAAGTTAAGCCCCACTACTTCCAGTTGGGTCAGGTTTGGGTCGTTGCGATTTAGTTTACTAGGTTGGTCCTATTGGCTAGAAAATGAGTCATTTGTGGCTATTGGGGGTAGGTAGCACATAGGGGTTCAATTGAGTGGGACACATGTATCATGTGTGTTTTAGACTTATTTTAGATCGACCATGTATTAGGTCAAAAGAATTGGTCAAAATTGGGTCTCCAATTTAAATTGGAATGGTCAACGGTTACATTGTAGGTGCTAGAAATTTAAGTTTTGACCTGATATTTACATTAAAAATATAGCACAAAGATGTGTTTGAGTGGGACATAATAATCATAAATAAAGGTAGGCGCGTCTAGATCATGCACATGAAATTTATTTGGAGATAATGGCTAATGTTGTGCTCCTAAAAATCAAAGCTACCGAAAATATTTTTAAAGGTTACTTTTGTTTACTTAATCCTAATTAATAAAATAAAAATTCTAAATATTATATTAAATTAAAATAATACTTTTTGGGTGAGGGGTTTACAATACTTAATGTGATAGCTATGATATTCAATATATCATGGAGGATTTGGGGAAGTTAATGTTTGTGTGGGATGCATGTCAGTGATAAGTAGGAGGTTGGAGTATTCAGTAGGTAATGGAGTCAGTGGAGTTGGGGGGGGGGGTTCCCGAGTTAGTAGCATAATATGAAATGGACTGCAGCAACATATGTTAATATCCTACACTTGAGTATCTAGTAGTAGCAAGAACAGGTAAACACAAGGAGGAGCAACAACAACACCAATAGTAGCAGTTGGTAATGCAGCAACAACAACTCTGTTGGTCTATTTCCAGAGAGTTTGGTCCAAGTTTGGTTGAGGCTATTTTGAGTGGACTAGGTTGGGGTTTAGTATAGATTTGAGCTTCCTAGTGCCAACATGAATCCAATGCACATTTGGTCCTATAAACAAAATATAAAATACATAATAAAAGATAAAACCAAGTGCACTTGATGACGCCGAACTTCTGAAACGTCCGCTGACTAGAACACACAATTTTTCTTGACGATAGCGAAACCCCCGAGTGCGAGGCACCGGATAAGTCGTAAGTAGTTGGACAAAATCTTCTAGGTTGATGCCATCTTTGGATCATCATCATTTCTTCATAGATATGTACATTACTTTTCTGCACATACATGTTAGATGAACAAAGTAATATACATAAGCAAAATATAATAACATATAAGATCAGATATGGACAATACTGAGTTCAAGTAGAATTATAAGTTACTATAGAGATTGCACGATTTTCATATTGCTAAACTTAAACGATTAGCCATATTCAAAAACTCAAGTTAAATATTGGGCCAACAATCTCCCCTTTTTTTATGACAAATCAGTTAAGTTTAAGATATGATATAATTGATGCATATATCAAAAATAATAAGTATAAATCACTATACTGGTATACTGTTTAAACATATACTTACATACATAAACTTACTTCTCCTCCTTTGACATGATAAAAAAAAAGCTCCCCCATAATATGAAATGTTACCAAGGCTTGTACTTGTGCAAATGCTCCCACGTAGTACATGAGATGTTGATGGATATACACAAAAAAACTAGTTTACGGCTCTCCCGCAAACCAAGAATATATCATGAAAACAATGTAGTAACATAAAGCATATAGTATGATCATGAGCTAAAATATCAACATATTGAATAATGCAGAGCAATGACTTATATACTTACCAATTGATAGTAACTAAATGCAGACATATATAGCATAAAAAGCATAAGAACATTGGGCAACAATTTAGTCATATGCAAAAGAAAATTCTCAAATATCCCAACTTAAAGATATATGTCAACTAAATCTCAAAAGTTAGGAGGCATACAAGTTTAAACACTCAGATTTTTCAGAAATTTAAAAATATATTTTTGAGACTTTTTTGTGATTTTTTAACTAATTAAAATCAATGTTTTATGATTTTATGATTTTAATAAATATTAAAATATTATAAAAATAATATTTTTTGGTGTAAAATAAAATATTTTAGACATAGTGTAATTTTTCTGGAATTTATTAGACCAAAAAACTATTTTTAAATGGCTAATAACTAAGTTTTAAATAAACCAAAATGAACCGAGTTAAACCCATTCTGAACCAACCCAAATAGGTTCAAATAAACCAAATTGAACCCATGCTGAACTGAACCAACCTGAACCCACCCAATCCTATTGGATCGGGTCAGATTTGAACCCGACCCGTACTCGCTAACCCGTACCCAACCCGTACCCTATTGGATCGGGTCAGATCTGAACCCAGAACCCGACATGACCCACTACCCGACCCGATTGCTGTAATTGCTACAATAATTAACCCTGGCCCCCGCTACCGTTTCGATTCCGGCTGTTCATCTCCCCGTAACCGTCGGTCGTTACTCCCCTCCCCGCGCTCGTTCACCACCTTTCCGTAACCGTTGCCACCCGATCTCCCCTCCCCCGCTCGGCTCTCCTCCTATAAAGCCCACCACCACCACCACCATCACGAAGCCACAATCACCACCAGCACCACCGCCATCTTGCCCTTCAACTACCTCGACCCTCGCCGTGACCCGAGAACCCCGGCGATATCTCTGCCCGAGCCACCCCGACTTACCCTCCGACTAACCCCGAGCCCCTACCGCCGAGCACCGCCAAGGACACCCAAGCAGCTGCTGACTGGCCGAGCACCGCAGTAGCCGCGTTGCACCACCGCGTAAACGCAAATTTCAGTCGTTACCGAACCATCGTTCCTGTGAGTTTTTCTGTCTTCTCGCTGCCTCATTTTTCGAACCGTTTGCTGTGACGCATTTCCTGTGTAACCCTCTCGGACCCCGTGCAATTCGTTCAGGGTATCGCATCCTGTGTCGATCGTAAACTACGACGCAAAATCAGGAAAACAAAACTTCTCAATTTCTGAAAATTCAGAATTTGTTCCGAACTCCCCAGTTCACGGCTGTTTTACGACCAACCTGGTTAATGTTTTCAAAATTTACTTGAACAATTATTTAGATCATATAACCAAGTTTTAAAAACCTATTTTAGTTTAATTTATGGTGCTATAGTTTGTAATTTATTCAAGGGTGAAATCGGCCAAAAAACTTGGTATTTAAAATCCTGATTTACCCGGAACTGGGTGCGCCCTGCTAAACGAGGCGACTTGGTCGTGTGCAAGTTTTACCGAATAGTGCGTACCGTCAATACGGACATGTGAGATTTTATGGAAGTTGATTTGGATGTACGTGCACACCAGAATCAACGCGTATCGGTAGACAACACCCCATATCGGACCTGTTCTGAAACTCGTTGTAACTTCAGGTACGCTCGTCGTTTCGAAACAAAACTTATGCCATTGGACTCGTAGTAATACGCTGGTCCTGTAACCCAAGTTTGGTTCAATTCTGAGAACGTTGACAAAATTTCATATCGTGGGCCCTACGGCTCCACTTGACGGGCAATTTTGTGATCGGCTCATCGGAATCCAATTCTGGACATTCCGTTGGATTTGTATCGTCGTTCTGGACTTATAGACACTAAGTTTGATATATTTGGAGAAATTTGTCTCCGACACATTTTTCGGTGCAAAACGGACCACATGTGGACCCCGCTTTGACCAGAAACTGTCAATTTTGCCCCTGTGTCCAAATTGGACTTAAGGACATGCAATTCTAGATATTTCATATCTTCTGATCATGATGGTAGTATTTATTTTAGCAACCGGAGGAGTATTTGAAGATTCCACGAATACCGGAGTAACTGTTGGAATCCAAGCACCAGGCAAGTGTACCTTGCCAATCTTGCAGTACTTACTACATGTTATTCCCTTAATTAATTATTTGATATATCTATTCAACCTAGGACCATGTGATATTACTTAACGTCCGAATAATATTCGGGTGTTGTCACGCCCCAGTCCTAAAATACCGAGGGACCGGACGCGTGATAATGGCCAGCAGCACACACCGATGGACAAACCTAATTTAATGGATCCATCGGGGCATGCTTAAGCTGTAATATAACAATAAGTAGGTCCAACGATACAATTCACAGCCTATACTAATCTCATCCACAATAGATAATCACAGTTCCAATGCCAGAATAATGCAAATAAAATAAACTGACATATCTCAATAAAAGTGTCTCGGAGAACAATCCGAGAACAAGTCTGATACATCAATGCAATAGACTGGAAATAAAATAACTAGAACAGAAATAAATGAGTATCTCAAGCCAATACCCAGGAGAAGTCCTCTGGTACGATCTCGTCCTCGGGTGTCAGTACAGCTCCTGTATCAGCTCCTGCTGCTGTCCCGTATACCTCGGGATAGATCTCGTTTGCAAATCCTGGGGACAATCCGGATCCAGGTCCTCAGGGGACATAGCAAGGTACAGAAAATATAAGCCAAAATAAATGCAGTACAGCAGATAATGAAATAAATAGGGTAAGCTATATAACCATCTATGTGAAATACAAGATGAGAGCATCATGACTACTCAGGCTGAGCCACTACAAGCTCTGTGTCGGGGAGCCGGTAGCAGTGATATCCGGTAATGGGCCAAGCTCGGCTTCAGAGTCTTGTGCCTCACAATAATAGGGGATTTATATATATAATCAGCCTGTAGCCTATGTGTCTCTCCCCACCCCATGTAATCACACGTCTCATGTCCACGATGCACCATGTCCATGTCACACACAATCATATCTAATACAGCAAGTCATAGAGTACCTAGGAATATAATGTCTCTGTCAGAAGTCTGTATCCTATACAGAATCACCATGAATATCTCAGAAGATCCTGTCATGAATAGTGTCAAGTGTCCTGGGTATAATGTACTTGATAAGACAAGTACGAGAATGCAAAGGGTCACGAATGTCCATCTCTAGATGACATACACAACATCGCGTACGGTGTTGGCACCCGACTATTAATCGGACGCTAAGTAAGTCACACGGTCCTAGGTTAAGCATGCATAGCAATATAGATAAGCAGAGAAATATGCAACGAGAACTGTAAAGTTGGCAAGGTATACTTGCCCACTGATGTATAAATAAGTCAAGGGAATAAGTAGCAAAGCTGCAGGATTTGGCAAGGTACACTTGCCTGGGGTTCTGGCTCCAACTGTAGCTCTGGTCTCGGTGTGATTTATAGGTACTACTCCGGTTGCGGAAATAAATATTACCATTAGATTCAGAAAATATCAAATAGCTAGAAACGCCTGTCCTTGAGTCCAATTTGGACACAAGGGCAAAAATGACATTTCCGGTCAAAGTGGGGTCCACATGTGGGCCACTTTGCATCGAAAAGTATGTCAGGGTCAAAGGTCTCTAAATTCGCTAAACGTAGTATCAACAAGTCAGGAACGATGATACGAACCCAATGGAACTTCCAGAATTAGATTCCGATGAGCCGATCACAAAATCGCCCGTCAAGTGGAGCCTGTGGGGCCCACGATACGCGATTTTGTCAACGTTCTCAGAATCGAACCAAACTTGGGTCACAGGACAAGCGTATCGCTACGAGTCCGATGGCCAAGTTTCGTTTTGATCCGACATGTGTACACAAAGATACAACGTGTTCCAGAAAGGACGGATACGGGGCGTTGTCGGCGGATACGCGTTGATTTCGATGTGCACGCACATCCAAATCAACTTCTGCGAAATTCCATACGTCTGTATCGACGGTGTGCACGTTTCGGTAAAGACCGCATGCGACCAAGTTTTTCCGTTTGGCGGGACGCACTCAGTTCCGGGGTGAAACATGGCATTGTTTTTCCTGTTTTTGGATCGTGGTTCGCGATCACCAAAGGACGCGATGCACCGAGCGGGTTGCACAGGCATCGAGGGGGTCACATAGTCTACGCGTCACAACTGACGGAAATGAAATCGGACCAACGAGGAGATAGAAAACGCTACCTGAACAGGGCTCCGTGAAATCTGATTTTTCGTGTCCGTGAAGAGATGCGACACAACTCCGATCGTGTCCGGGCTGTGTCCAGGTCCTGTGTCGACCGTGTCCGGCTATGTCCAGCCTAGGGTTAGGGTTTGGGGCTTCGTCGGAGGTGGCGGCTCGGGGCTGTGTCGTCGGCTCGGGGCTGAGGGCTGGTGCTCAGGCGGCCAGAGGAGAGAGAAGGTTCTGGAGGAGGAGGGAGTTGGGGCTCGGCTGTGCTGCTGCGGGCCGGAGTCGGGGCAGGTGGGCTCTGTCGGAGAGCTGCGCCTAGGACGGAGGGAGGCTGGTGCTCTGGCGGAGGAATAGGGAGACGGGGAAGGAGACGGTGGAGAGGGGAAGTTGAAGAAGACGGTGGGGATGATCGGAGACGGGTCGAGCTCGGGCGGCGAGGGGTCTGGGTCGGTGGCGACTGAGGTCGAGGGCGAGGGCTCGTCGGCTGGGCTGCCGGTGGCTGTGGCAGGGGATGGGCGGATACGGCGAGGAGAGGAGTGAAGGCGGGGCGGCCGGAGGAAGGAGGAGAGCAGGGAGGAGATGGGGTTCACGGCGGCGGTGGGCGTTTGGGGAGCAGAGGAGGGAGGCTAGGGCAGGGGGTTGACTCGTCGAGAGAAAGAAGACGACGGGTCAGGGCTGCTTCGGTGATGGCACCGGCGGGGAGAGGCTGAGAGAGGAGAGAGTGTGGGTTGCGCGGCGGCGGGGCACAGAGTTCGAGGACAATAAATAGGTCGGAATAGTGAATTCGAGGGGAATCCGACTTAGGGTTTCGGCCGGGTTTCGGGTTCGGGTCTGATTCGGATCCGACCCGACTAGACCCGCTAGGGTGGGTTGGCTTGGTTCGGTTTAGCGGTTTGGTTCAGTTGAACCGGGTTGATTTAAGGGTTTAATTGGTTTATTTATTTAATAGTTTTTAGGGCTTTATAAATGCTTTCGGAGTCCAATAAATTCACAAAAAATTATCCTATGTCCGGTTTTTCATTTTACACCATAAAATATTATTTTCATAATATTTTAACATTAACTAAAAGCAATTAAAAATTATTTAATTGCAAAATACCTAGGTTTTAATTACAAAAAAATCCCAGAAAATACCAAAAAAATTGTAAAAAATCCAAATTAAAAATTATTGAAAATCAGGGGGATTACAATCTACCCCCCTTAAGAGGATTGTGTCCTCGCAATCAAAGAATACCTGGTCAACAGAGATGACACGGTTGCAAATATTGTTCGAAGCACATCACGATCAAGGAGATTCAAGGATGAGAGTGTAAGAATAATACATAGGAAAAATCATTTCCCGAAGCATTAAAGTTATGCAATTTTCAGGATGAAGGAAATTTAGAAGACTACATTTCATTACCTATAAAACATATTAGGTTATCAATTATAAAAATATTCCAGGTTATTAGCAAGTTCAAAATTACTAGGTTAAGGCTGAGGTCACGAACCAACATGCAAAAACTAAAGCAAATCTAGAAGCAGATAATTATAAAAACTTACGCGTATTAGCTACTCTATGAATCTGCGCGTCCTCCAAAGTCATCGCGAAAGCTTGTCCACGTCCTTGAGGGGGTGCCCTCTGCTGTTGCTGGACCTGCTGGAAGGGTGCTGGTCGTGGTGCCAAAGGTGGCCTTGCTTGATATCCTCCTGGTGCTGGTAGAGCTTGTTGGTTTGCCCTTGGTGCTCCTTCTCTACGCTTAGGGCATTCCCACACCGAATGTTGCCTGGATCCGCAAGCTAAACATAATCCCAATCTGCATCGACATTCCTTTGCAAGATGGCCTTTCTTGCCACAGTAGTGGCAAGAAGGTAGGATTGGCACTAGTGGTGTAGATGCTTTCTGCTGTTGGTGTAGGTGAGGTCTCTTTGTAGCTTCTTCTTGTGGTGCTCTGGCGGGTGCTGATATGGAAGGCCGTTTCAGACTGGTCTCTCTCCTGGTGACGCACTCCATGCGTCGGGCTGCAGCAAGGACGTCCGAGTAAGATGTAGGTGCAACGGATCCAATTAGTTTCTGTAGCTCAATGTTTAGTCCGTCGAAGAACTTCTCAGCCTTCTCTTCTTCTATCGGAATCAAGGTTGGGGCGAAGCCGCTCAGACGAATGAATTCTGCGTTGTATTCTTTCACTGTCAGATTGTCTTGAGTGAGGTGATTAAACTTGTCCCATAGTTCTGATCGAGCGGTAGCTGGAATGTACATCTCCTGAAATAGTCTGGAGAACTCCTCCCAAGTGACGCGGTCTGGTCCGAGCCATGTCTCCTCAGATAGCTACCAGTGATGCGCATTGTCCGTCAATTGCATCCTGACGGTCGTCATCCAACGTTCCCGTGGAAGCTCAGCTGCTTCTAATTGATGTTGTGTGTTGGTGAGCCACTCATGAACTTCTGTGGGCTCCTCCTTTCCTGAGAAGGTACGGGGCTTCAGCTGCCGAAAATCGGTGATAGATCCTGTCACTGGTCGTCATGCTGGTAGATTCGCCTGCTCCAGTACGAGTGCTAGGCTGTGACACAGAGCCTCGTGTTGAATCTGCTGTTGAGCTTGCATCATTGCGTAGATCATTTAAAAAATCTGTTGCCCGTCCATAGGCTGTCCTTGTGGGAAAATGGGTATTGGTGGAATGAACTGCGGAGGCGGTGGGTTGTCATCACGCCGAAACCTAGAAGCTTGTTGATTTGTTTGGCTGCCTTGGTGAGTAGAGGGATCTCCACTCAACGGCGTCACTTCATCTTCTCCGTAGGTGGCTACAGCACCTATTGGTGTGTTTGCTGGAGTTTCGTTGTTTGCTCTTGAATCCATTAATCTGTATCAAAGATAAACTGTAAGAGGCGCACAGGAATCAAGGCAAGATGCAAGTTAAGAACTAATTTGAATTCGATATAGATATCAAGAATGTTTCAAGCAAGTGGATGAGATCCTAAAAACTTATCCTATTCTTATTGCAGGCTTGCTCGGTCACTAAGTTGAAACCGAACAATTTAGTCGTTGACCTGCATGGGCCACCACAAAAACCATGTCACACCCCAGTCCCAAAATACCGAGGGACCGGACGCTGATAATGGCCAGCAGCACACACCGATGGACAAATCCAATTTAATGGATCCATCGGGGCATGCTTAAGCTATAATATAACAATAAGTAGGTCCAACGATACAAGTCACACTCTATACTAATCTCATCCACAACAGATAATCACAGATCCAATGCCAGAATAATACAAATAAAATAAACTGACATATCTCAATAAAAGTGTCTCGGAGAATAATCCGAGAACAAGTCTGATACATCAATGCAATAGACTGGAAATAAAATAACTAGAACAGAAATAAATGAGTATCTCAAGCCAATACCCAGGAGAAGTCCTCTGGTACGATCTCATCCTCGGGTGTCAGTACAGCTCCTGTATCAGCTCCTGCTGCTGTCCCGTATACCTCGGGATAGATCTCGTCTGCAAATCCTGGGGACATAATCCAGATCCAGGTCCTCAGGGGACATAGCAAGGTACAGAAAATACAAGCCAAAATAAATGCAGTGCAGCAGATAATGAAATAAATAGGGTAAGCTATATAACCATCTATATAAAATGCAAGATGAGAGCATCACGAGTACTCAGGCTGAGCCACTACAAGCTCTGTGTCGGGGAGCCGGTAGCAGTGATATCCGGTAATGGGCCAAACTCGGCTTCAGAGTCTTGTGCCTCACAATAATAGGGGGTTTATATATATAATCAGCCTGTAGCCTGTGTGTCTCTCCCCACCCCATGTAATCACACGTCTCATGTCCACGATGCACCATGTCCATGTCACGCATAATCATATCTAATGCAGCAAGTCATAGAGTACCTAGGAATATAATGTCTCTGTCAGAAGTCTGTATCCTATACAGAATCACCATGAATATCTCAGAAGATCCTGTCATGAATAGTGTCAAGTATCCTGGGTATAATGTACTTGATAAGACAAGTACGAGAATGCAACGGGTCACGAATGTCCATCTCTAGATGACATACACAACATTGCGTACGGTGTTGGCACCCGACTATTAATCGGACGCTAAGTAAGTCACACGGTCCTAGGTTAAGCATGCACAGCAATATAGATAAGCAGAGAAATATGCAACGAGAACTGTAAAGTTGGCAAGGTATACTTGCCCACTGATGTATAAATAAGTCAAGGGAATAATTAGCAAAGCTGCAGGATTTGGCAAGGTACACTTGCCTGGGGTTCTGGCTCCAACTGTAGCTCTGGTCTCGGTGTGATTTGCAGGTACTACTTCGGTTGCTGAAATAAACATCACCATTAGATGCAAAAAATATCAAATAGCTAGAAATGCCTGTCCTTGAGTCCAATTTGGACACAAGGGCAAAAATAATATTTTCGGTCAAAGTGGAGTCCATATGTAGGCCACTTTGCATCGAAAAGCGTGTCAGTGTCAAAGATCTCCAAATTTGCCAAACTTAGTGTCAAAAAGTCAGGAACGATGATACGAACCCAATGGAACTTCCAGAATTGGATTCCAATGAGCCGATCACAAAATCATCCGTCAAGTGGAGCCTATGGGGCCCACAATACGCGATTTTGTCACCGTTCTCAGAATCGTACCAAACTTGGGTCACAGGACCAGCGTATCGCTACGAGTCCGATGGCATAAGTTTCGTTTTGATCCGACATGTGTACACAAAGTTACAACGTGTTCCAGAAAGGACGAATACGGGGCGTTGTCGGCGGATACGCGTTGATTCCGGTGTGCACGCACATCCAAATCAACTCCTGCGAAATCCTACATGTCCGTATCGACGGTGTGCACATTTCAGTAAAGACCGTGTGCGACCAAGTCATCTCGTTTGGCGGGGCGCACTCAGTTCCGGGGTAAAACAGGGCGTTGTTTTTCCTGTTTTTGGATCGTGGTTCGCGATCACCACAGGACGCGACGCACCGAGCGGGTTGCACGGGCATCGAGGGGGTCACACAGTCTATGCGTCACAACTGACGAAAATAAAATCGGACCAACGAGGAGAGAGAAAACGCTACCTGAACAGGGCTCCGTGAAATCTGATTTCTCGTGTCCGAGAAGAGATGCGACACAACTCCGATAGTGTCCGGGCTGTGTCCAGGTCCTGTGTCGACCGTGTCCGGCTGTGTCCAGCCAAGGGTTAGGTTTTGGGGCTTCGCCGGAGGTAGCGCCTTGGGGCTGTGTCGTCGGCACGGGGCTGAGGGCTGGTGCTCAGGTGGCCGGAGGAGAGAGGAGGTTCTGGAGGAGGAGGGAGTTGGGGCTCGGCTGTGCTGCTGTGGGCCGGAGTCGGGGCAGGTGGGCTCTGTCGGAGAGCTGCACCTAGGGCGGAGGGAGGCTGGTGCTCTGGCGGAGGAAGAAGGAGACGGGGGAGGAGACGGTGGAGAGGGGAAGTCGGAGAAGACTGTGGGGATGATCGGAGATGGGTCGAGCTCGGGCGGCGAGGGGTCTGGGTCGGTGGCGACTGAGGTCGAGGGCGAGGGCTCGTCGGCTGGGCTGCGGGTGGCTGTGGCAGGGGATGGGCGGATACGGCGAGGAGAGGAGTGAAGGTGGGGCGGCCGGAAGAAGGAGGAGAGCAGGGAGGAGATGAGGTTCACGGCGGCGGTAGGCGTTTGGGGAGCAGAGGAGGGAGGCTAGGGCAGGGGGTTGACTCATCGAGAGGAGGAAGACGACGGGTCAGGGCTGCTCCGGTGATGGCGCCGGCGGGGAGAGGCTGAGAGAGAAGAGGGTGCGGGTTGCGGCGGCGGTGGGGCACAGAGTTCGAGGACAATAAATAGGTCGGAACAGTGAATCCGAGGGGAATCCAACTTAGGGTTTCGGCCGGGTTTCGGGTTCGGGTCTGATTCGGATCCGACCCGACCCGACCCGACCCGACCCGACCCGTTAGGCTGGGTTGGCTTGGTTCGGTTCAGCGGTTTGGTTCAGTTGAACCGGGTTTATTTAAGGGTTTAATTGGTTTATTTATTTAATAGTTTTTAGGGCTTTAAAAATGCTTCTGAAGTCCAATAAATTCACAGAAAATTACCCTATGTCCGGTTTTCTATTTTACACCATAAAATATTATTTTCATAATATTTTAACATTAATTAACCGTAATGAAAAATTATTTAATTGCAAAATACCTAGGTTTTAATTACAGAAAAATCCCAGAAAATACCAAAAAAATTGTAAAAAATCCAAATTAAAAATTATTGAAAATCAAGGGGCTTACAGGTGTCAACGCCGTACGCGGAGTTGTGTAACGTCACTAGAGATTGATATCGCGACCCTATACATTTTTATGCTTGCAATATCAAGTACATCATACCACAGGACACCTGACACTATTCATGAGACAGAATCTTCCTGAGTCATTTATGGTGATTTTGTATAGGCTACAGGACTCGTGACATAGACTTTATATATGCATAGCTATCATTATGACTTACTGCATTAGATATGATCTTGCGTGTCATGAACATGAGACGTGTGATTATATTGGGTGGGGAGATTTTTACCATACTAAAGGCTGATTATATATATATATTACATTTCTGGAGGTGCCTTAGACTCTGACAAGATATTTGGCACATTTACTGGCCCTTCGAGAAAATGCTGCTATGGGTTTCCCCCACATAAAGCCTATAGTAGTTTCAGCCTGAGTATAATTAATGCTCTCACTTGTATATCACATAGATGGTTACATATTATGCCCTATTGATTCATTTATTACTGTCATGCCCCGATCTCCCGCAGGCAAATCGGCCATTCCTGCTAGGCGGGAATCACCCTCGCCAGCGCTCCCACGGAACGATCGCTTGACCCATCCGGGCGTGACGCCACACGAGCGTGAACCGCGCCCATGCAAGGCCGTGATTCATTGGCTGGCGGTAGGAGTTCTAAGCCACAGAGTCGCACAGATTGTCCGAGTGCAGCGAAGTCATGAACGCATAGGCGATCGGTAACAGGTTCACTGAGTTGACAATATAGCGGAAGCATTAAAACACAAGTTGAAGTAAAGCAAGCTCTTTTAATGATATGAACAAGTGTTACAGGCGGCGTATAGCCGAGATTATAAGTCGCTCAAGCCTCTCTCTCTGAAACAGTAAAAGTGTGCCAAATGGCTACAATTGTGGAATGATTGTACAGGCGATGTTCAGGCAATGTTCATAATATTGTCTTGTATATGTACTTCAGTTTCGGACGCACCGTTGCTTCGGAGTGATCTCCATACCTTAGCACGCACGAGGGAGACATCCACACCGAACGAGGTTCTCTCGTACCCTGCACAAAAACTGGTGGATTATCAGTACATTGAATGCACTGG
This sequence comes from Iris macrosiphon, assembly GCA_036927795.1. Lineage (NCBI taxonomy): Eukaryota > Viridiplantae > Streptophyta > Magnoliopsida > Asparagales > Iridaceae > Iris > Iris macrosiphon. The sequence goes on along the minus strand of JAYESA010000017.1, from coordinate 8,914,776 downwards.
TGGGGAGGCTACTCGCCCGCTCGACAAATCCAAACACGTAATATAAGTTTCGTGCACCAACTATTAAGTTGTCTTTCCAGTTGCCTTAGGATCAGTTTCATGCAAACATTGAATAGCCTACGTGTCGGGCAGTACGCCGTACAACATGAGAGGAAACACAGCGAGACTTACCAACTTACCATTTTACCTTTCCTGTTCAAGGCAAACACTATAAATCTGAGCACGGGCAAGTATAAGCATTCAGGGCGTTCACAATGAAAACCAAGTTATAGCATATGCAACACGAGAGTCGTTATATCAAGATCGTTCAGGTGTTCAGTTGTTCATTTGATGCGATGCAATAACTCGCACGCGGATAGCCGCTAAGCGAGGATGACTTATCTATATGAACATGAGTCGCTGGCATAGCCATAAAGGACCGTTTATAGTCTTGAGCAAGGATGGTATGCAACGAAGCACGTGAGGCAATGTACGCCATCCTGTCCGCACGTGAGACTATCGTGCAGTTCCATTCGGATCGGAACGGTCCCAGTGCCTCAGTGACCGCCCGTGGAACCGAATGACCTTGTTTCCAAGTTGTCCGCGACATGCAGGTCAGGGTCTTTCCAAATCCATAACTTGATATGATAATCCATGATTCATGATCTGAAACGAGCGTTTGCTCCAAGAGCTGAGATTTGTGGATTCGTTACATGACGTGATTCTCGTTCAGATATAAACATGATAGGATTATCATTCAGTTGCACGTGATTTGATTTTTGTTCAATATTTATTTGCCCTGATGCGTGCCCCTAGTTCGGGGATTGCCTTGGCGACCCAACTGTCCCGAATACTTGTAGGTTTATTCAGGCACAGAACGACTACGTAGTAGTCTCCCGGAGTTTGGATAAAAATATGGCAACATTACAAGCAGACAAGCATGCGTTTCTAAGGAACATAAGCAACACGTTTGCTCGGGCCCGAAGGTAAACCGAGAGTTAGATCGTTAGGGGACTTGGCATGCGAGGGTCTGAATATAAGCAGTATTTCAATTTCCATGTTCTAGCATAGCAATACAAGTTAGGATTATTCCCTTAGCTAGGTGCGTTGGATTCTTATTAGCATGCAGGGGTGATTCACCTAGCGACTAGCATGAACATTCTAGATTTTATGTGTGCTGGCTAAGCAAAGACAAGTTCACCGTAGCCACCCACCTTAGCGATGATTCGCCTCGGTAGAGCGATACGTCAAGCGAGCCTCTGAAAGCCTAAGCTGAATTCCTGTAGGGACAAGTCTGGATATCCTTTGCTTCTCGTTTGAGGCAAAGCGGGTCGGGACAGTTGCACTTTTGCTGTTTGAGCCGACAGTCCGCTAGAACGGAACGGGGTGTTACATCCTACCCAACTCAGAAAAAGTCTCGTCCTCGAGACTTACTGAGGACAAGCAGTAATCTAGGGTTGAGGCAATCCTAGACAAGTCATTGTACTTGTTTATTTGGATATTCACTTGCACAAGCATCAAGATTGGCATATCGCTAAGTCTGAATCGTGCGTACTTTCGAAGTGCACTTCTAACGTGAGCACGTCAACCAGCTTAGTGATAGCGAAGTCTTAGCACTCGAGTTTCACCTTTTCTTAAGTCTTAGATGGTGCACTAGTTCAAGGCGTCCCTCGAATAGATGCATTCAACCAAACTTAGAGTTAGTGAAATCGGACAAGCTACTGCGATACTCTTAAGGGTTCGCACAGGTTGGCACAAAGGCCACTCGCAGCATAACAGCATACAAGCAAGCATATCATTCAAAATGCATTTTGAAAGTATTTAGACTTATTGTTGGAACATCCCATCGAGGCATTGAGAGAGAGCGTGCACATAACCCACGAACGAGCTTTCGAAACTGAGATAATCGAAGTGAAGTCCAAAGGCGTAAAAGCCAGGCTCTGATACCACTATGTCACGCCCCGATCTTCCACAGGCAAATCGGCCGTTCCCGCTAGGCGGGAATCACCCTCGCCAGCGCTCCCGCGGAACGATCGTTTGACCCATCCTGGCGTGATGCCGCACGAGCGTGAACCGTGCCCGTGCAAGGCCGTGATTCATTGGCTGGCGGTAAGAGTTCTAAGCCACAGAGTCGCACAGATTGTCCGAGTACAGCAGAGTCATTAACGCATAGGCGATCGGTAACAAGTTCACTGAGTTGATAATATAGCAGAAGTATTGAAACACAAGTTGAAGTAAAGCAAGCTCTTTTATTGATATGAACAAGTATTACAGGCGGCGTATAGCCGAGATTACAAGTCGCTCAAGCCTCTCTCTCTGAAACAGTAAAAGCGTGCCAAATGGCTACAATTGTGTAATGATTGTACAGGCGATGTTCAGGCAATGTTCACAATATTATGTCTTGTATATGTGCTTCAGTTTCGGACGCACCGTTGCTTCGGAGTGATCTCCACACCTTAGCACGCACGAGGGAGGCATCCACACCGAACGAGGTTCTCCGTACCCTGCACACAAACTGGTGGATTATCAGTACATTAAATTCACTGGTGGGGAGGCTACTCGCCCGCTCGACAAATCCAAACACGTAATATAAGTTCCGTGCACCAACTATTAAGTTGTCTTTCTAGTTACCTTAGGATCAGTTTTATGCAAACATTGAATAGCCTACGTGTCGGGCAGTACGCCGTACAACATGAGAGGAAACACAGCAAGACTTACCAACTTACCATTTTACCTTTCCTGTTCAAGGCAAACACTATAAATCTGAGCACGGGCAAGTATAAGCATTCAGGGCATTCATAATAAAAACCAAGTTATAGCATATGCAACACGAGAGTCGTTATATCAAGATCGTTTAGGTGTTCAGTTGTTCATTTGATGCGATGCAATGACTCGCACGCGGATAGCCGCTAAGCGAGGATGACTTATCTATATGAACATGAGTCACTGGCATAGCCATAAAGGACCGTTTATAGTCTTAAGCAAGGATGGTAAGCAACGAAGCACGTGAGGCACTACACGCCATCCTGTTCGCACGTGAGACTATCATGCAGTTCCATCCGGATCGAAACGATCCCAGTGCCCCGGTGACCGCCCATGGAACCGAATAACCTTGTTTCCAAGTTGTCCACGACATGCAGGTCAAGGTCTTTCCAAATCCATAACTTGATATGATAATCCATGATTCGTGATCTGAAACGAGCGTTTGCTCCAAGAGCTGAGATTTGTGGATTCGTTACATGATGTGATTCTCGTTCAGATATAAACATGATGGGATTATCATTCAGTTGCACGTGATATGATTTTCGTTCAATATTTATTTGCCCTGATGCGTGCCCCTGGTTCGGGGATTGCCTTGGCGACCCAACAGTCCCGGATACTTGCAGGTTCATTCAGGCACGGAACGACTACGTAGTAGTCTCCCAGGTTTTGGATAAAAATATGGCAACATTACAAGCAGACAAGCATGCGTTTCTAAGGAACATAAGCAGCACGTTTGCTCGGGCCCAAAGGTAAACCGAGAGTTAGATCGTTAGGGGACTTGGCATGCGACGGTCAGAATATAAGCAGTATTTCAATTTCCATGTTCTAGCATAGCAATACGAGTTGGGATTATTCCCTTAGCTAGGTGCGTTGGATTCTTATTAGCATGCAGGGGTGATTCACCTAGCGACTAGCATGAATATTCTAGATTTTATGTGTGCTGGCTAAGCAAAGACAAGTTTATCGTAGCCATCCACCTTAGCGATAATTCGTCTCGGTAGAGCGATACGTCAAGTGAGCCTCTGAAAGCCTAAGCTGAATTCCTGTAGGGACAAGTCTAGATATCCTTTGCTTCTCGTTTGAGGCAAAGCGGGTCGGGACAGTTGCACTTTTGCCGTTTGAGCCGGCAGTCTACTAGAACGGAACGGGGTGTTACATCCTATCAAACTCAGAAAAAGTCTCGCCCTCGAGACTTACTGAGGACAAACAGTAATCTAGGGTTGAGGCAATCCTAGACAAGTCATTGTACTTGTTTATTTGGATATTTACTTGCACAAGCATCGAGATCGGCATATCGCTAAGTCTGGATCGTGCGCACATTCGAAGTGCACTTCTAGCGTGAGCACGTCAACCAGCTTAGTGATAGCGAAGTCTTAGCACTCGAGTTTCACCTTTTCTTAAGTCTTGGATGGTGCACTAGTTCAAGGCGTCGCTCGAATAGATGCATTCAACCAAACTTAGAGTTAGTGAAATAGGACAAGCTACTGCGATACCCTCAAGGGTTCGCACAGGTTGGCACAAAGGCCACTAGTAGCACAATACCATACAAGCAAGCATATCATTCAAAACGTATTTTAAAAGTATTTAGACTTATTGTTGGAACATCACATCGAGGCATTGAGAGAGAGCGTGCACATAACCCACGAACGAGCTTTCAAAACTGAGATAATCGAAGTGAAGTCCAAAGGCGTAGAAGCCAGGCTCTGATACCACTATGTCACGCCCCGATCTCCCGCAGGCATATCGGCCGTTCCCGCTAGGCGGGAATCACCCTCGCCAGCGCTCCCGCGGAACGATCGCTTGACCCATCCGGGCGTGATGCAGCACGAGCGTGAACCGCGCCAATGCAAGGCCGTGACTCATTGGTTGGCGGTAAGAGTTCTAAGCCACAAAGTCGTATAGATTGTCCGAGTGCAGCGGAGTCATGAACGCATAGGCGATCGGTAACAGGTTTACTGAGTTGACAATATAGCGGAAGTATTGAAACACAAGTTGATGTAAAGCAAGCTCTTTTATTGATATAAATAAGTGTTACAGGCGGCGTATAGCCGAGATTATAATTCGCTCAAGCCTCTCTCTCTGAAACAGTAAAAGCGTGCCAAATGGCTATAATTGTGGAATGATTGTACAGGCGATGTTCAGGCAATGTTCACAATATTATGTCTTGTATATGTGCTTCAGTTCCGGATGCACCGTTGCTTCGGAGTGATCTCCACACCTTAGCATGCACGAGGGAGACATCCGCACCGAACGAGGTTCTCCTGCAACCTGCACACAAACTGGTGGATTATCAGTACATTGAATGCACTGGTGGGGAGGCTACTCGCCCGCTCGACAAATCCAAACACGTAATATAAGTTCCGTGCACCAACTATTAAGTTGTCTTTCTAGTTGCCTTAGGATAAGTTTCATGCAAACATTGAATAGCCTACATGTCGGGCAGTGCGCCGTGCAACATGAGAGAAAACACGGCGAGACTTACCAACTTACCATTTTACCTTCCTTGTCCAAGGCAAACACTATAAATCTGAGCACGGGCAAGTATAAGTATTCAGGGCATTCATAATGAAAACCAAGTTATAGCATATGCAATACGAGAGTCGTTATATCAAGATCGTTCAGGTGTTCAGTTTTTTATTTGATGTGATGCAATGACTCGCACGCGGATAGCCGCTAAGCGAGGATGACTTATCTATATGAACATGAGTCGCTGGCATAGCCATAAAGGACCATTTATAGTCTTGAGCAAGGATGGTATGCAACGAAGCATGTGAGGCACTACACGCTATCCTGTCAGCACGTGAGACTATCATGCAGTTCCATCTGGATCAGAACAGTCCCAGTGCCCCGGTGACCGTCCGTGGAACCGAATGACCTTGTTTCCAAGTTGTCCGCGACATGCAGGTCAGGGTCTTTCCAAATCCATAACTTGATATGATAATCCATGATTCGTGATCTGAAACGAGCGTTTGCTCCAAGAGCTAAGATTTGTGGATTCTTTACATGACGTAATTTTTGTTCAGATATAAACATGATGGGATTATCATTCAGTTGCACGTGATATGATTTTTGTTCAATATTCATTTGCCCTGATGCGTGCCCCTGGTTCGGGGATTACCTTGGTGACCCAACAATCTCGGATACTTGCAGGTTCATTCAGGCACGGAATGACTACGTAATAGTCTCCCGGGGTTTGGATAAAAATATGTCAACATTACAAGCAGACAAGCATGTGTTTCTAAGGAACATAAGAAGCACGTTCGCTTGGGCCCGAAGGTAAACCGAGAGTTAGATCGTTAGGGGACTTGGCATGTGAGGGTCTGAATATAAGCAGTATTTTAATTTCCATGTTCTAGCATAGCAATACAAGTTGGGATTATTCCCTTAGCTAGGTCCGTTGGATTCTTATTAGCATGCAGGGGTGATTCACCTAGCGACTAGCATGAACATTTCAGATTTTATGTGTGCTGGCTAAGCAAAGACAAGTTCACCGTAGCCACCCACCTTAGCGATAATTTGCCTCGGTAGAGCGATACGTCAAGCGAGCCTCTGAAAGCCTAAGCTGAATTCCTGTAGGACAAGTCTGGATATCCTTTGCTTCTCGTTTGAGGCAAAGTGAGTCGGGACAGTTGCACTTTTGCCGTTTGAGTCGGCAGTCCGCTAGAACGGAACGGGGTGTTACAATTACTGTACTGCATTTATTTGTCTTGAGTTATTCTTGTACCTTGATATGTCCCGTGAGTATCTGGAATCCGGATTATGTCCCCAGGTTTAGCCAAGGAGATCTACCCCGAGGTATACAGGACATGAGCTAAAATTGGAGCTGTACCATTACCAAAGAACGAGGTGATCACCGAGGATTTCTCCTGAGTATCTGTTTTATCTATACTCAGTCTTTGCTGTTGTTAGACTCTTTTATTTCTTGTTTATTGACTGCTGTATTAGACTTATTATCGAGTTATTCCCCGAGATATGTTTTATTGAGACTTGATGTTGCTTTATATTTTATATTGATTATATTATTTCTGTAGATGGGATTAGTAGCATAGACCTTTGTTGTTGTTTTACAGCTTAAGTACACCCCGATGGGTCCATTAAATTGGATTTGCCCATCGGTGTGTGCTTCTGGCCATTGCCACGTGTTTAGCCCCTCGGTATTTTTGGGACTGGGGCATGACATAGTTTTTTTGGGGCCCATGCAGGTCTACGACTAAATTATTTTAGTTTCAACTAAGGAATCGAGCAAGCCTGCGATAAGGATAGGATAAGTTATAGGATCTCATCCACTTAATTTAATCGTTCTTGATCGCTATATCGGATTTAAATTAATTACTTAATTTGCATCCTGCCTTGATTCCTCTGTGCGCCTCTTATAGTTTATTTGGATGCAGAGTAATGGATCCACCAACAAGCGACGAAACTCCAGCAAGAATACTACAAGGTGCTCTAGCCACCTACGAAGAAGATGGAGTGACGCCATTAAGTGGAGATCCCTCCACTCATCGAAGCAGTCAAGAAAATTAGCATATTTCTAGATTTCGGCGAGATGACATTCCACCTCCACCATAATTTACACCACCAATGTCCGTATTCCCACAAAGGCAGGCTATAGACGGACATCAAATATTTCAAATGATCTACGCAATGATGCAAGCCCAACAGCAGATTCATCAAGAGGCTCAGGGTCACGAGGCAGAGAATCTAAGAAATAGTATAGTGACCGCACTAGAGCAGGCAAACCTACCAGCTCGACGGCCATCGACGTGATCTATCACCGATTTCCGCCAGCTGAAGCCCCGTACCTTTTTCTGGCAAGGAGGAGCCCACTAAAGTTCATGAGTGGCTCACAAACACTCAACACCAATTAGAAGCAACTGAGCTTCCAAGGGGACGTTGGATGACTGTTGTCCGGATGCAGTTGATGGACAATGCACATCACTGGTGGCTATCTGAGGAGAGAAGGCTCGGACCAGACCGAGTCACTTGGGAAGAGTTCTCTAGACTTTTTCAGGATATGTACATTATCACGACCCGCACCCGGTGTAAGGGTACTAGTCGGAAACAACGCCCAGCCTACGCCGCAGAATCGGCGGTAGAACGCTGTCTAGATAAACTATCTAACAATATAATGAACCACCAATAATGATAGTATACTCAATCACAGAACTAAGGTGGAAATGAGCACGAATCAGATAAAGAATAGAATAGTCACAATACAACTCATGAGTCTAAAATAATACATCAATGAGTCTGAAGAAAATTACAGAAATATGCTGGAGACAAATCCAGTACAAAGAATACTACAAAACTATAAAGCTACAACTCCAGGGTCAACTGTTTCAGTTGGGATAAGTCCCTCTTGAGTCAGGGTCTCAGAATCTAAACCCACAACATCCTGGGGTCCATAATAGGTAGGGTATTCCTCAGTGTCATTTGGAAAAATATATCCAGTCAGGAAAGGAGCAGAGTACAACCCTAACAGCAGTTCTCAAATAATGATAAAAACTATGTAACAGTAAATAGTTGTGGATAAACAAGATGCATAAATAGATACAAGAATGTATAGACAATAAGGAAATACTGGAAAGAAATACAATAATGAACAATATGCTGATGGAACAAGAATACTAATGACTAAGTGTGTGAGTACTAGCTTTAACATGTGATCGGCTTGGAAACTTGCACAAGAGTATGATGGCCTGGCTGATTATACGTGCGGTGTATGATCAACACTCACAAGGAACAAGACATGCACAAGGATGGTATGATCACATATCTACACTAAAATACTCCCCACCCCGACTGGTATAATAGATCCAACCACGGTACGTTATGGCACTAGATTCCCCAAGAAGATAGCTAGTCTCCCCGAGAATCGGTGTCTGTACATGTACAAGATAACCAATAAAACAATACTTGCACCATATACACTATATACCAAGGAATAATATCTCATGACGAGATCCGGATATACCAATCCGTGTAACCATAGTGTCAAGAGAACATGTATATCTACGTTAGATACAACGAACATAGAGGATATCATAAATGAGAAACTATCAGAGAATGTACTCGCCTGAAGTCCAATGAACAGTCTCACAAATGTCTGACTCGGTGCCTCGAAGACCTAGACATGGAATACCACATTAATACAAGGTCCCGGAAAGAGAACAAGTCAAACTAGGCAACTTCTAGGTCAATAAGTCAATTCTAAGGTAAAAGTCAACTATGGTCAACTCTAAAGTCCACTAAAGTCAAACATGGTCAAACCTAAAGTCAACCTCACAAGACATCTATAAAATAATATAGAGATAAACTACAATAATTTAGGAATCAAATTAGATTCAAAAAGAACTCACACAAAGTATACTAATAATACAATTAATATATACCCTAAAATAATATATACAACCCAACATTTATATAAATAACATAATATATTATTACAATTATTATTTCTCACAAAACACACATATATATATATACATATATATATATATACAATTATAATATATAATATATACATTAAATCTGTCAAAGCGTTATTGAAAAACAGTGAATAAAATAGGATTAAATCAAAACAGTTTAAATAGTGACAGTCGAGACTGTCACCGAAGGACTGTCACCGAAATCCAAATAATAAACTGCCACTGCTTTGGTTTTCGCTGACAGTTAAACTGTCGCGGAAAAGCGTCGCAGAAAAGCTGCTGTTTCCCGCTGCTGCAATTAATGACAGGTTTGTCATTAATTGCCCGAAGGCTACAGCGGCTGCTATTAGTCGGCTAATTAATGACAGTTTTTACTGTCATTAATTCACTGTCACTAAAACAAGTTATATATATATAATTATATATATAAAAACAGAATATATAAAACAATATATATATATATATATAAACAGAATATATAAAACAGTATATATATATATATATATATATATATATATTTATATATATATAAACCATTAATACAAAAATGTACATATATATATTAATATACACATAAACTTATACCTTCAAATATTTAACAAAGAACATATAATTTATATGGCTAGAAGCACACCTAAAATATTTACATTAATATCCAAATAATTACATAATAATTATAAATAATATAATTACACAATTAAACATACAAATATATTTTATAAAATATTTTATGTATAAATTATATTATTTAACAAGTAGTAACATATATATTTGCATGCAAGAAAGCTACATATTATATTGTACATTATATTAGCACACCCAAAATATAGATCTATGCTACAATAATTACTATAATAAATACACAAAATAAATATTTAATATCCATATATATATACTAATTATAAATGAAGAATTGAACCATAATTAATTAGATCTATACAAAAATACACACAATTGGAGAGTATCTCACCGTATCCCACTAGATCTAGGATACGCATGCGACACGAGTCCAACACACAACCAAATGCACCCCGAAGGACACAAACAAATCACAAATAATATTTATGAACAAATCAAAGCGTCAAAAGTAGATCTATGTGTCCGTGTCAAAATACGACATGTTCAAAGCCCCGTGTCGGAGGAAAACCCCCAAATGACACGTATCACCAAATAGTTGGGATACGAACCACAAGTATCCCAATATGGACACAACACTAGCCTCAAACACAAATCTCATGTCCAATTTGATCTATAGGATCAATTGACACACACAAAAAAAATATAAATTCGGAATTCCAACAAAATTGACACAAAAAGCACCATAACTTTCTCCATGGGTCTCCTATGAACACAAAACAAAGTCCTATGGGTAGTACATACATATAGGTTGATTTTACATGATTAAATCTCAGATTTAGAAGCTATTTAAATGGGAAAATCTGAATTATACCTATTGGGAGATGGATTCCCAATGAAACCTCCAATTGAGATGAACTTGCTTTCAAATTGTAGATCCTTGCTCCTCTTTGTAGATCCTTGCTTCCTTCTTCTAGATCCTTGCTTTCTCCTTCTCTAATGGTGAATTGGAAAGAATTTGGAATGAATTTGGTAGGGAATTGGATTGGGAATGGAGGGAATTTGGTAGTGGGAGAATTCTAGATCTAGATTTGGAATGAGATGAGAGGAGAGAGAAATTTCCCCCCCTCTTTAATAGGCCGGCCATAGCCCCTCCCCCAAGCAATTATAAAATGTCCAATGTACCCCTTGGGGCCTCTCATGAAGAAATAATTAAGGAAGGAAGCTTCTAGTCTAATCATTTAATTAATTTAATCCATCTCCTTAACTATGGGCTTTCTAAATGGGCCAAGTCTAACTAATTAATTCATGTTGGTCCATGGGTCCAAACTAAACTAGTTGGGTCCACTAAAATAAGTCCAAAATAATTAAATAATATCTAACAACAATTAAATAATACAACAAAAATTATTTACCATGCACAATATTTATTTAAATAGGAAATTACTAAAATACCCTTTTTCTAAAATGTGGTAGTGACAAGTCTACCCTCCTTAAAATAATTTCGTCCTCGAAATTCAAAGACGAAAACTACCCCCAGAAAATCACAGAACAGAACTAAAGAATCACAACTAACTAATGAACAGAACATAACAATGAACAGAACATAACTAGAAATAACATACCTCAAGGTACAAACAAATATGGATAACGCTCTCGCATTTCATCCTCTCTCTCCCAGGTAGACTCCCCCGGAGAGTGATGCCTCCATGCGACGCGCACCAAAGGAATAGTCTGGTTCCTCAGCACCTTCTCTCTCCGATCCAGAATCCCAACTGGCTGCTCTGGATAGCTAAGAGTAGGGCCCACCTCTATCTCTGAGTGATCCAATATATGACTAGGATCTGCCACGTATCGTCTCAACTGTGACACATGAAACACGTTGTGCACTCCCTCCAATGCAGGTGGCAAGTCTAGTCTATAAGCAACTGCACCGACCCTCTCTAGAATAGTGAAAGGTCCAATGAATCACGGACTAAGCTTTCCGCCTCCACCGAAGCGAATCGTGCCTCGTGTCGGAGAAATCCTCAGAAACACCAAACCACCCACCTAGAACAAAACACCACCTTAAGAACTTATCTATAACAAACAACCAAGAACAAGCACACAAAATAAAATCTAAACTATACCTCAAACTCCAAGGGTCTCCGATGGCTATCGGCCCAATGCCGTTGTCTGTCCTGCGCCACTCGAAGTCTGTCTCTGATCAACTGAACCTTCTCTGCTGCATCCACAACCATCTCTGGCCCAAGCAAAACTCTCTCTCCAACATCGTCCCAAGACAAAAGAGTACGACACCTCCGACCATATAGAGCTTCAAAAGGTGACATCTCTATACTGGCCTGGTAACTGTTGTTGTAAGCAAACTCTACCAAATGGAGATGGTCCTCCCAAGAACCCCCGAAATCTAGTACACAAGTGCGCAACATATCCTCGAGAGTCTAAATAGTCCTCTCTGACTGCCCATCTGTCTGGGGATGATATGCAGTACTGAATTTGAGCTGAGTGCCCAAACTCTCCTGCAAACTCCTCCAGAAATGAGAAGTGAAACGACTATCTCGATCTGAGACTATGCTGACGGGAACTCCATGTATCCTAACGATCTGCCTCACATACATCTCTGCCAGCTTCTCCGTAGACAAACCCACCTTGAAAGGCAAAAAATGGGCCGACTTGGTCAATCTATCAATAATGACCCAAATCGCGTCTTTCCCTCCTGGAGATCGTGGTAGTCCGGACACAAAATTCATAGTAATGTGTTCCCACTTCCACTCTGGAATGGGTAATGGCTGAAGTAAACCTCCTGGCCTCTGCCTCTCGGCTTTCACCTGCTGGCACACTAAGCATCTGGATACAAACTGTGCCACTTCCCTCTTCATGCCATACCACCACACACTCTCTCGCATATCCCGATACATCTTGTTAGCACCTGGATGTATGGAATACTGAGAGTGATGCGCTTCCTGCAATATCTCCTCTCGCAACTCCCCACTAGGCACACACAATCTAACTCCATGCCTCAAAGATCCATCCTCTACAATAGTGAAATCATCCTCCAATCCTGCTCTCACCTGAGCTCTGATACTCCTCAAAGATACGTCATCATACTGTGCTGCCTTGATCCTATCCATCAAATCTGAATGTATCTGCAATCCCCACATCTGCATAGCACCACCCGGAACAATCACCTCAATGCCCAAGCTCTCCAAGTCCTCCAACAAATATCGATCCTGCGTTAAGAACATAGCTACCGGATACCTGCTCAAAGCATCGGCAACTACATTGGCTTTCCCAGGATGATATTGCAAAGAGATATCAAAATCCTTCATCAATTCCAACCACCGACGCTGCCTCATGTTCAACTCCTTCTGCGTGAAAACGTACTTCAAGCTTTTGTGGTCTGTGAAGATCTCCACACGCTCTCCGTACAAATAATGTTTCCACAACTTCAGGGTGAATATGACAGCTGCCAACTCCAAATCATGGGTAGGATTGTTCTTTTCATGAGGACGCAATTGCCTGGATGCATAGGCAATCACTTTCCCATGCTGCTGAAGAACACAACCTAAACCCTTTCCCGATGCATCACTATAAATAGTGAAACCTCCGGACCCTGATGGCAATGTCAAAATAGGAGCAGACGTCAACCTCTTCTTCAACTCCTCAAAAGCAGCCTGGCAATCTTTCGTCCAAACAAACTCCACATCCTTCCTTGTGAGTCTGGTCATCGGCTCGGCAATCCTCGAAAAATCTTGCACAAACTTTCTGTAGTAGCCTGCCAATCCCAAGAAACTCCTGATCTCTGCTACCGAACTCGGAGTCTTCCAAGATTCCACTGCTGAAATCTTCTTCGGATCCACTGAAATACCATCACCAGTCACAACATGCCCCAAGAATTCTACCTTGTCCAAGAAAAACTCACATTTGGACAACTTCCCATACAGCTTCTCCTTCCTCAGCACATCCAACACAATCCTCAAATGCTCCTCATGCTCCTCCGGTGTCCTCGAGTATATGAGTATGTCGTTGATGAACACCACCACGAACTTGTCAAGGTACTGGTGGAACACCTTGTTCATCAAGTTCATAAATACCGCCGGTGCATTAGTCAAACCAAACGGCATCACCATAAACTCGTACTGACCATACCGAGTTCTAAAAGCAGTCTTCGGTATGTCCCCCGGCTTCACCTTCACCTGATGGTAGCCTGATCTCAAATCTATCTTAGAAAATACCTTGGCACCACTCAACTGATCAAACAGATCATCAATCCGTGGCAAAGGATACTTATTCTTGATAGTGAGATTATTCAAAGCCCTGTAATCAATGCACATGCGCACCGATCCATCCTTCTTCGGTACAAACAATACCGGGGCTCCCCATGGTGAAGAACTCGATCTGATAAACCTCTTATCCTGCAATTCGTCCACCTGCTTCTTCAACTCGACCAGCTCGCTGTTGTTTACTCTATAGACATGCTGCGAAATCGGTTCTGCACCTGGCACCAAGTCTATAGAAAATTCAACATCTCGATCTGGCAGCAATCCTGGCGATTCTTCAGGAAACACATCCAAAAATTCTGCTATCAACGGATGTGGCAACTCCTTGTCTTCCACCATAGCTCCACAAATAATGCCTTCTTCCTGCTCCGCAGTTCCTCTAGCAAACTCAAACTCTGGCTCTCCTGGCGGACCAAACAAAACTCTACCTCCTCTACAATCTATGCTAGCACGGTGCCTACTCAACCAATCCATCCCGAGTACAATGTCGTAGCTCGGAAGTGGCATTACAAGTAGACACGCACTCAACTCCCGGCCTCCCAGAGTAACTCTCCGATCCTTGCAAATATCATTAACCAGGATAATGCCTCCCCCGGTCATGATCTTGCAAGTCCTAAGCAAAGACTCAGCTACCAAACCATGCTTTAGAGCAAAAGAAACAGATACAAAACTATGGGAAGCACTACTATCAAACAAAGCTAAAGCTGGAATGGAATCAAGAAGAATAGAACCTGCGATGACATCTCCTGTGGGTTCCTCCTCTTCGACTGTCATAGCAAACGCTCGTCCCTGCCGAGCACCTCCCTGCTGCTGATGTTGGACAAAATGCTGCTGCTGTGTCGGAAGCGGTCCCCTCGGTTGTGCTGCAGGTGGTCTTATCTGTGCCCTTGGAGCTGGAGCTGCTCCCTGAACTGCACGACGAGGACACTCCCTCAATTGATGCCCTTCAGTACCACAATACAAACAAACTCCTAGCCTCTTTCTGCAAACTTCCCAGATGTGGCCGGGCTTCTTGCAGAAGTTGCATAGAGCTTGCTGTAACTGCCTCTGCTGCTAAGGTGCCTGGTGAAAAGGCGCTCTAGCTGGAGTCTGGTTCTGCTGTGGCTGCTGGAAAGGTCTGGACTGGAAATGAGGATGTTTGGCAGATACTGCACTGCCGTTGGCCCCCAGAAAAGAATCACGGTCTCTCTTGGTCTTCAAACCCAGATCCCGCTCAACCTTGCGTGCCTCCGCAAGTATCTCCGAGTATGTCTCATAAAATACGGAATGAGAATCAATATGGCACAAGATGTAAGACATCAAGAAAAGGACAGTTTAAGGGATCAAGTATCAATGTCAAAGGAGTATAGTTGAATCAAAAGAATTTTCCTAGATGTGATTGAGTATCTCAGCCTATATCCTATATCCTATTGCAGGCTCGTAGTAGTACAACTAAATTGTCGCACTACCACAATATCACATACTTGTGAAGCTAGACCTGCATGGGCCACCACCAAAAACGTGTCACGACCCGCACCCGGTGTAAGGGTACTAGTCGGAAACAACGCCCAGCCTACGCCGCAGAATCGGCGGTAGAACGCTGTCTAGATAAACTATCTAACAATATAATAAACCACCAATAATGATAGTATACTCAATCACAGAACTAAGGTGGAAATGAGCACGAATCAGATAAAGAATAGAATAGTCACAATACAACTCATGAGTCTAAAATAATACATCAATGAGTCTGAAAAAAATTACAGAAATATGCTGGAGACAAATCCAGTACAAAGAATACTACAAAACTATAAAGCTACAACTCCAGGGTCAACTGTCTCAGTTGGGATAAGTCCCTCTTGAGCCAGGGTCTCAGAATCTAAACCCACAACATCCTGGGGTCCATAATAGGTAGGGTACTCCTCAGTGTCATCTGAAAAAATATATCCAGTCAGGAAAGGAGCAGAGTACAACCCTAACAGCAGTTCTCAAATAATGATAAAAACTATGTAACAGTAAATAGTTGTGGATAAACAAGATGCATAAATAGATACAAGAATGTATAGACAATAAGGAAATACTGGAAAGAAATACAATAATGAACAATATGCTGATGGAACAAGAATACTAATGACTAAGTGTGTGAGTACTAGCTTTAACATGTGATCGGCTTGGGAACTTGCACAAGAGTATGATGGCCTGGCTGATTATACGTGCGGTGTATGATCAACACTCACAAGGAACAAGACATGCACAAGGAGGGTATGATCACATATCTACACTAAAATACTCCCCACCCCGACTGGTATAATAGATCCAACCACGGTACGTTATGGCACTAGATTCCCCAAGAAGATAGCTAGTCTCCCCGAGAATCGGTGTCTGTACATGTACAAGATAACCAATGAAACAATACTTGCACCATATACACCATATACCAAGGAATAACATCTCATGACGAGATTCGGATATACCAATCCGTGTAACCATAGTGTCAAGAGAATATGTATATCTACACTAGATACAACGAACATAGAGGATATCATAAATGAGAAACTATCAGAGAATGTACTCGCCTGAAGTCCAATGAACAGTCTCACAAATGTCTGACTCGGTGCCTCGAAGACCTAGACATGGAATACCACATTAATACAAGGTCCCGGAAAGAGAACAAGTCAAACTAGGCAACTTCTAGGTCAATAAGTCAATTCTAAGGTAAAAGTCAACTATGGTCAACTCTAAAGTCCACTAAAGTCAAACATGGTCAAACCCAAAGTCAACCTCACAAGACATCTATAAAATAATATAGAGATAAACTACAATAATTTAGGAATCAAATTAGATTCAAAAAGAACTCACACAAAGTATACTAATAATACAATTAATATATACCCTAAAATAATATATACAACCCAACATTTATATAAATAACATAATATATTATTACAATTATTATTTCTCACAAAACACACATATATATATACATATATATATATATACAATTATAATATATAATATATACATTAAATCTATCAAAGCGTCATTGAAAAACAGTGAATAAAATAGGATTAAATCAAAACAGTTTAAATAGTGACAGTCGGGACTGTCACCGAAGGACTGTCACCGAAACCCAAATAATAAACTGCCACTGCTTTGGTTTTCGCTGACAGTTAAACTGTCGCGGAAAAGCGTCGCAGAAAAGCTGCTGTTTCCCGCTGCTGCAATTAATGACAGGTTTGTCATTAATTGCCCGAAGGCTACAGCGGCTGCTATTAGTCGGCTAATTAATGACAGTTTTTACTGTCATTAATTCACTGTCACTAAAACAAGTTATATATATATAATTATATATATAAAAATAGAATATATAAAACAATATATATATATATATAAACAGAATATATAAAACAGTATATATATATATATATATATATAAACCATTAATACAAAAATGTACATATATATATTAATATACACATAAACTTATACCTTTAAATATTTAACAAAGAACATATAATTTACATGGCTAGAAGCACACCTAAAATATTTACATTAATATCCAAATAATTATATAATAATTATAAATAATATAATTACACAATTAAACATACAAATATATTTTATAAAATATTTTATGTATAAATTATATTATTTAACAAGTAGTAACATATATATTTGCATGCAAGAAAGCTACATATTATATTGTACATTATATTAGCACACCCAAAATATAGATCTATGCTACAATAATTACTATAATAAATACACAAAATAAATATTTAATATCCATATATATATACTAATTATAAATGAAGAATTGAACCACAATTAATTAGATCTATACAAAAATACACACAATTGGAGAGTATCTCACCGTATCCCACTAGATCTAGGATACGCATGCGACACGAGTCCAACACACAACCAAATGCACCCCGAAGGACACAAACAAATCACAAATAATATTTATGAACAAATCAAAGCGTCAAAAGTAGATCTATGTGTCCGTGTCAAAATACGACATGTTCAAAGCCCCGTGTCGGAGGAAAACCCCCAAATGACATGTATCACCAAATAGTTGGGATACGAACCACAAGTATCCCAATATGGACACGACACTAGCCTCAAACACAAATCTCATGTCCAATTTGATCTATAGGATCAATTGACACACACAAAAAAAATATAAATTCGGAATTCCAACAAAATTGACACAAAAAGCACCATAACTTTCTCCATGGGTCTCCTATGAACACAAAACAAAGTCCTATGGGTAGTACATACATTTAGGTTGATTTTACATGATTAAATCTCAGATTTAGAAGCTATTTAAATGGAAAAATCTGAATTATACCTATTGGGAGATGGATTCCCAATGAAACCTCCAATTGAGATGAACTTGCTTCCAAATTGTAGATCCTTGCTCCTCTTTGTAGATCCTTGCTTCCTTCTTCTAGATCCTTGCTTCCTCCTTCTCTAATGGTGAATTGGAAAAAATTTGGAATGAATTTGGTAGGGAATTGGATTGGGAATGGAGGGAATTTGGTAGTGGGAGAATTCTAGATCTAGATTTGGAATGAGATGAGAGGAGAGAGAAATTTCCCCCCCTCTTTAATAGGCCGGCCATAGCCCCTCCCCCAAGCAATTGTAAAATGTCCAATGTACCCCTTGGGGCCTCTCATGAAGAAATAATTAAGGAAGGAAGCTTCTAGTCTAATCATTTAATTAATTTAATCCATCTCCTTAACTATGGGCTTTCTAAATGGGCCAAGTCTAACTAATTAATTCATGTTGGTCCATGGGTCCAAACTAAACTAGTTGGGTCCACTAAAATAAGTCCAAAATAATTAAATAATATCTAACAACAATTAAATAATACAACAAAAATTATTTACCATGCACAATATTTATTTAAATAGGAAATTACTAAAATACCCTTTTTTCTAAAATGTGGTAGTGACATACATTCCATCTATTGCTCGATCAGAACTTCAGGACAAGTTCAATCGCCTCACTCAAGACCATATGACAGTGGAAGAGTATAATGCGGAGTTCATCCGTCTGAGTCGCTTCGCCCCTTTCCTGATCCCGGCAGAAGAGGGGAAGGCTGAGAAGTTCTTTGACGGCCTAAATTTTGAGCTACAGAGATTGATCGAATCCGTTGTACCTACTTCATACACAGACATCCTTGTTGCAGCCCGACGTATGGAGCGCGTCACCAGGAGAGAGTCCAGCCTGAAGTGGCCTTTCACATCAGCACCAGCCAGAGCACCGCATGGAGAAGCTGCAAAAAAATCTCACCTGCACCATGCACCACAGGGAGCTGTATCCAAATCCCTAACCGTTCCTACTTGTCACTACTGTGGTAAGGTAGGCTATGTTGAGAAGGAGTGTAGACGTAAATTAGGATTATGTTTAGCTTGCGGATCCAGTCAGCATTCAGTGAGAAAATGCCTGAGCGTCGAGAATGAGCACCGATAGTAAACCAACAAGCTCTACCAGCACCAGGATGGTATCAGCAGAGGCCACCTTTGGCACCCCAGGAAGCACACTTCCAGCAGGCCCAACAACAGCAGAGGAATCCACCACAAGGACGCGGACAAGCTTTTGCGATGATAATGGAGGACGCGCAGACTCGCGGAGTAGCAAATACGCGTAAGATTTAAGTTATTCATAGCTATCTATTTCTAGTAATGCTTTAGCACGTGCCTGTTAGATCATTTTCTTAGCCTTAAACCTGATATTTTGAATTTGTTAGTAGTTGATACCTAAACTGTAGATTTTCTTGCTCTATCCAGATTGCTAGGAAAATATTTTTCTTATGTGTTCTGCTTGATCCTCACACTTTCCCTTCAATTTTTCTTGATCATGATTCTTTCTTTGTGTCATGCTTTCAAACATATTTTACAACCGTGTCATCTCTTCTGACCGGTTATGTTTAGTTATTCTTTTATTGCGAGAACAAAATCCTCTTAAGGGGGGTAGACTGTAAACACTCAGATTTTTCAAAAATTAAAAAATGTATTTTCAGGAATTTTTTATGATTTTTTAACTAAATAAAATCAATGTTCTCTGGTATTAAACTAATTTTGTGATTTTAGTAAATATTAAAATATTATAAAAATAATATTTTTGGGTGTAAAATAAAATATTAGACATAGTGTAATTTTTTGGAATTTATTGGACCAAAAAATTATTTTTAAATGGCTAAAAACTAAGTTTTAAATAAACCAAAATGAACCGGGTTAAACCCATTCTGAACCAACCCAAACCGGTTCAAATAAACCAAACCGAACCCATGCTGAACCGAACCAACTTGAACCCACCTAATCCTATTGGATCGGGTCGAATTTGAACCCGACCCGTACCCGACCCTAACCCTATTGGATCGGGTCAGATCTGAACCCCGAACCCGACCCGACCCACTACCCGACCCAATTGTTGTAATTGCTACAGTAATCAACCCCGACCTCCGCTGCCGTTATGATTCTGGCCATTCATCTCCCCGTTACCGTCGGTCGTTAATCCCCTTCCCGCGATTGTTCACCACCTTCCCGTAACCGCTGCCAACCATTCTCCCCTCCCCCGCTTGGCTCTCCTCCTATAAAGCCCACCACCACCACCACCACCACCGCCATCACGAAGCCACCAGCACCATCGCCACCGCCATCTTCCCCTTCAACCACCCGACCCTCGCCGTGACCCGAGAACCCCGGCGACGTCTCCGCTCGAGCCACCCCGACTTCCCCTCTGGCTGACCCCGAGCCCCTGCCGCCGAGCGCCGCCAAGGACACCCTAGCAGTCGCTGACTGGCCGAGCACCGTCGTAGCCGCGTTGCGCCACCGCGTAAACGCAAATTTCAGTCGTTACCGAACTATCGTTCTGGTGAGTTTTTCTCTCTCCTTGCTGCCTCGTTTTCTGAATCATCTACTGTAACCCATTCTCTATGTAACCCTCTCGAACCCCGTGCAATTCGTTGGGGATATCGCGTCCTGTGTCGATCACAAACTGCGATGCAAAACCAGGAAAAAAACTTTCCAATTTCTGAAAATTCAGAATTTGTCCTAAACTCCACAGTTCTCGACTGTTTTACGACCAACCTGGTTAATGTTTTAAAAATTTATCTAAACAGTTATTTAGACCATATAACCAAGTTTTTAAACCCTATTTTAGTTTAATTTATGGTACTGCAGTTTGTAATTTATTCAAGGGTGAAATCGACAAAAAAACTTGGTATTTAAAACCCTAATTTTCCCGGAACTAGGTGCGCCCCGCTAAACGAGGCGACTTGGTCATGTGCGAGTTTCACCGATAGGTGCACACCGTCAATATGGACGTGTAGAATTGCGCGAAAGTAGATTTGGATATGCGTGCATACCGAAATCAACGCGTATCCGTCGACAACAACCCATATCGGCCATGTTCTGAAACTCGTTGTAACTTCATGTATGCTCATCATTTTAAAACAAAACTTCCGCCATCGGACTCGTAGCAATACGCTGGTCCTGTGACCCAAGTTTGGTTCAATTCTGAGAACGTTGACAAAATCTCGTATCGTGGGCCCTACGACTCTACTTGACGGACGATTTTATGATCGGATCATCAGAATCCTGTTCTGGACATTCCGTTGGGTTCGTATCGTCGTTCTGGACTTGTAGATACTAAGTTTGATAAATTTGAAGAACTTTGTCTATTGCACATTTTTTGGTGCGAAGCGGGCCACAAGTGGACCCTATTTTGACTAAAAACTGTCAATTTTGCCCCTGTGTCCAAATTGGACTTAAGAACAAAAAATTCTAGCTATTTCATATTTTCTGATCATGATGGTAGTGTTTATTTCAGCAACCGGAGGAGTACTTGAAGATTTCACGAATACCGGAGTAACTGTTGGAATCCAAGCACCAGGTAAGTGTACCTTGCCAATCTTGCAGTACTTACTACATGTTATTTCCTTGATTAATTATATGATGTATCTATTTAACCTAGGACCGTGTGACATTACTTTACGTCCGAATAATATTCGGGTGTCAACGCCATACGCGTAGTTGTGTAACGTCACTAGAGATTGATATCGTGACCCTATACATTTTCGTACTTGCAATATCAAGTACGTCATACCACAGGACACTTGACACTATTCATGAGACAGAATTATCCTGAGTCATTCATGGTGATTTTGTATAGGCTACAGGACTGGTGACATAGACTTTATATATACATAACTATCATTATGACTTACTGCATTAGATATGATCTTGCGTGTCATGAACATGAGACGTGTGATTATATTGGGTGGGAAGAGTTTTACCATACTAAAGGCTGATTATATATATATATATATATATATATATATATATATATATATATATATATATATATATATATATATATATATATATATATATATATATTACATTACTGGAGGTGCCTTAGACTCTGACAAGATCTTTGGCACATTTACTGGCCCTTCGAGAAAATGCTGCTATGGGTTTCCCCGACACAGAGCATATAATAGTTTCAGCCTGAGTATGATTAATGCTCTCACTTGCATATCACATAGCTGGTTACATATTATGCCCTATTGATTCATTTATTACTGCACTGTATTTATTTGGCTTGAGTTATTCTTGTACCTTGCTATGTCCCCTGTGGACCTGGAATCCGGATTATGTCTCCAGGTTTAGCCGAGGAGATCTACCCCGAGGTATACGGGACATGAGCTGACATTGGAGCTGTACCATTACCAGAGAACGAGGTGATCGCCGAGGATTTCTCCTGAGTATCTGTTTTATCTATACTTAGTCTTTGCTGTTGTTAGACTCTTTTATTTTTTGCCTATTGACTGTTGTATCAGACTGATTATCGGGTTGTTCCTCGAGATATGTTTTATTGAGACTTGATGTTGCTTTATATTTCATATTGATTGTATTATTTCTGTAGATGGGATTAGTAGCATAGACCTTTATTGTTGTTTTACAGCTTAAGTACACCCTGATGGGTCCATTAAATTGGTTTGCCCATCGGTGTGTGCTGTTGGCCATTGCCACATGTCTAGTCCATCGGTATTTTGGGACTGGGGCATGACATGGTTATCAACTTTAAGTCAAAAAGTAGGACTTAAATCCGTTGTTGTATTCGAAACAATTGCAAATAGGCCATAACAAATCTTTGTCAAATAAATTTTTGATCATCTTGGGTTAACTGTAGGGGACGGATTCCAGCTAGCGGTGGTCCGAAGACAATTAAGTACCATGTTGCTTGTCTTTTTGACAGAATGACCCTATCAGCTTATAACCAAAAGTAATCTTACCTTTAAAGAACTTAGATTAAAAGAAATTTAAGAAAATTAAATCTTTATACAACATCGAAATCAAGAATCCTAATTCTTGATGAATAAAGTTTACTACAAGATATAAAGCATGCATAGACAATTGTGTCATACTAATTAGAAAGTAAATGACTCCTTAGTGTGAACTAATCAATAACTAGTCATGAATCAAAAGAGAAATAAACTAATCATGATAGTTTCATATATCTCACATTGATTTAACTAAATACCAATTAAGGGAAATCAATAAGAGATAGTAACAACTATTGGTAAAACAACATGCTAGATTTTACAATTTTAGCCATTTAGGAAGAATCAATTAGCACGTTACCAGAGTGACTAAAGTGGCCATATTTATATTGGTACAATTACTTAGAAGATGACCTTTGTAGCTTTGCAATCACCAACGTTCTTCTCGGTACTAAGTTTCAACATAAGAATCTTCACTACAGTATTAGACAAAGACTTTTGTATCCAAATAAATTTGGATCCACATTTGTTAGTTTTCAAAACCCAATTTATATCACACTATCAAAAAGCAGTAATTTTTGACTTTTAGACTTGTAAAGAACGACGGGACCATGACAATAGCATTTTTGCCGACAGACTAAAACTGTTGATTTTATTAAAATATTTAAAATTTGCTAAAAATATTAGCGCGTGAACTTGGAGCCTAACCTGACGCCCGACCTTTAGTATACAACTATTTTCCTCTCTCTCTCTCTCTCTCTCTCTCTCTATTCTACTATATAATACCAAAACTAGGCTTCACCGTGAAAATTTTTCGTTCCAAAAATACCCTTCATTACATTTCAATATGTATTAACTTTGATAAGGATATCTAAGTAATTAAAATAGTAATTAAATACGTATTAAATGTATGTATGCATGCATGAGGCAACTTGGGGAATGATAGTTAATAAAACAAAGATATGCATGTATGCAAAGTAGGTAGTTTGGAGAATAAAACAAAAGTTAATAAAGATTGCATGCAAAGTAGGCACAAGAACCAAAGAGATAAGAGAAACATTTCCTATTCCCGTCATTTAATTTCTTCCAACTTTCATGCTCCTGCCTATTATATTTTCACCTATAATAAATTTAAGAAATTCTCGTTTGCTCTTTTAATAAACTATTATTTTTTCAAGTCATATGAAATACGTGCAACGCACGTGCGTATATACTATATATATATATATATATATATAATGGAACTCAGATTCTTAGGTTTGAGCCCTAATTTTTTTTTTTTATTAAGTTAGTCAGTAGCTTTGTTCTTTGATTAATTTTCTCATTCTTCTTGTTCCTGATTTTGAATAAGAAATGGGGTTTTGAAGGCGACCTGGTGTTCTCCTTCTTGTTCATGGTTTTGAATAGGAAAGGGGTTTTAAAGCGAACTGTTGTTGTCCTTGTTCTTTTGTTCTGGTTCATCAAATAACAAAATATGGTAAGTTCTTCTTCTTCTGGTTTTAATTTTCTCCTTCTTCTGATTTTTAATTTTCTCCTTCTTTTGGTTCTTGTTCATGGTTTTGAATCGAATGATGGTCTGAGTATTAAAAATCCAAGCAATATTT
Organism: Iris macrosiphon; assembly: GCA_036927795.1. Taxonomy (NCBI): domain Eukaryota; kingdom Viridiplantae; phylum Streptophyta; class Magnoliopsida; order Asparagales; family Iridaceae; genus Iris; species Iris macrosiphon. The sequence goes on along the minus strand of JAYESA010000017.1, from coordinate 8,889,869 downwards.
TTGTGAATGATACTAGCATTGATGTCTATATTCTTTTCCAAGGGACCCCAGTGATGTTAGCTCACCCAAGATTAACCATCACCACCTACTCTTCCACCGAGATATTTGTTTTCCTCTTGGTAATTATACATATATCAGCAAAAGGAACTTTTGTTTCTTCATATTAATTTTAGATATGTATTGTAATCTTAAATTTTTTTTTTTTTTTTGCAGGTTCAGTCTCAGATGGGAATTGGGGGTTTTATTTAACACTAGTGTTATCATTTTGGGATAAATTTTGAAAAGCTTATAAGACTAGAAGGTAAGGCTATCTTGCTCAGTTTCAATTGACAAAAAAATAATTAAGATAGTTTCTCATCTCGACAAACCCATCAGCCACCAATACAAAAAGTAATGATAAAAATAGCTTCCTTTCAATATCTAAACTTCGACTGCGAATACTAATCATATGAGCCTTCAAAGTGGCACTGGTTTGTGTAAATAATGTCTCGATTAAGAGAACAAGAGCTAGCAAAAAAAATAATGTGATGAGCTCAAGAAATTCTTTAACTCTCCAATGATCCAAAGGGGGTCTATAATATCAAATGTGCTTAAAGAAAATGAGAAGCATAATGTCAGTGTCTTAGTTTAATCATTTATGACTAATTGATATAGGCATAGGTGCAACTAGAAGACAAAGGAACATGTCTGTAGTTTAAGTATTTTGGGAGTAATGTGGCGCTTTGATGCTTTGCACCAATTACTAGTCTCAACCCAAGGAAAAGAAGCAAAACTTTGGTGTCTCACATCATTCACAAAAAATAAGTGAAAACTATAGAACCATCATACTTTGGTTTCATAAAAGATAATAGCAAACCTATATTAATGGGAGCAGGTAATGCACTTGGTTTTTGGTACATTCAATAAATATGTAATAGATATAGGGTTGTTTGCAGCATTTCTTCTGATGATCACCCATATATGTTTAGGTTTCAATATATTTTTTTCTTGGATTTTCTTCATCTTGATTATTCCCATTCTAATATTTTTGTATGATCTATGATTGTAAGTTCTATGAGACTTAGATCTATCATTTGTAAAGTTAAACTTATAAGCAGATATAATTGGTCATCAGTGCTCATAAATGTTAGTTGCATGTTAATGTTATAGAATCTTTACTTGCAGTATCAACTGTAGATATGAGGCTAACTCACTAGAGGCAACCCTTTCCTCTCATTTGGAAGTTAGGGCTTCATCTTGAAGCACAATTCTTTGAGCATCAGACGAGGTATAAATAATTTCATATGTTGAGATATGAGCCCTTTATGTAACTTTGATCTGATGAGGTGTCTTGTGATGGGCGCCTATGTTTGTTGACAATTGTATACGTTGAACTATGTATCCTCTGCATTGCTCCAATCAGTGTAATCAAAGGCACGCCTTGCTCCTAGGAGCAGGGGCAGCGCCTTAGGGCACTCCAGACGGGACGCAATTCTTAAGGCGCGCCTATGTGCGCCTTGGAATAGCTAAGGCGCGTCTTAAAAATCTTGTGTAAAAAATAACATGTTTAGACTTTTTTTTAACTGTTGTACTGTTTTTTGAACTTATGTACTTTTTTTTACTGTTTTCTCTCTCACTCAATTCAAAGTGATTGCAACATAGACATAGGAGAATTTAAAACACACATGTTTATCAATATAGAAATCCGATGTGTGTGTATATATATATATATATATATATATATATATATATATATATATATATATATAAATTTTGCGCCTCGCGTCGCTCTGGCGCGCGTCTTAAGTGCGCCTTGCGCCTCGGGCGATTTGGACCATTTGCGCTTCGAGTGCGCCTTGCGCCTTTGACTACCTTGGCTCCAATTGTAGTTCCAAATATTGCAATTAGTAGGCTGCCATTTTAACCTTGATATTAGTGATGCCATTTAAACCTTGATATGCACTATAACAGGGACCTGGTCAACATTTTCACTTAACCAAACATGAGTATCTTGCACTCATTTTCAAGGAAATCTTGACCAATCTTGACCAAACATGAGTGATATTCTGAATGAGTGAAATGCCCGAATTTTATCCCGATTTGATGATGAACACATTTGTGCATTCTATATGTAGAACCTGTCCCAAAAAATTTCTTTTTCAGACTAAATGGTAGGAATCGAAAGTTTTTATTTTCTACTTTAAATAATGATCTCTTCCTCAACAAATTCTTGCAACAACTGCATCCTAAGAATTGACAGCATTTCTGTTTCTCAGAAAGTTTTGGCTGCTCATGGTGCTTCAAAAGTTAGTGCCTATGTGACCCATGGTGTGCTCGTATGAACAGTTCACAAATACTAATGATGGTGAGGATCCTCTTTCAATCTCAAGCACATCTATTTTTCTATTTTAATTTTGGGTGTCTAACTACGAGTCTCCTTCAATCAATAGGCTCAAGGTGTCCATTTGCTTACTTTTGGATAACAAATTTTTGTCCTCTTACCATGAAGGCAATTGCAAACAGAGCTTCATTTCATGCGGTTCTGAGCCTTGCTGGCTCCATTGCTGATGCTCTTCAAATATATGATGCAACTTGTGCAATCAACTCAAGGGGAAATTTCTAATATAAAATTCTAAACCAAATTTCTCTTTTTCTTTATAGATCAGACTTGAAGCTCGAGTGCTGATAGTAGGATGTTTCTATCATGCTTACTAACCAGCAAAAGCAAGAAATATGCCTGTAGTTTAAATATTTACGGTTGAAGCCCTTTATGCAACATGATGTTCGTAAGTCGTTGTAAAAGAAAAGTTTACAGTTGCTATATAGAGTATATGTTAAGGAGAGCCCTAGCTTTGATCTGTTCATAAACTGCACTCTGATACTGATACTACTTCATATTTGAGTAAGACACTGATACTATACTTCTGATACTGCTATGGAGACTGCATCACACTTAGCAGTTTGATGTGGGAGTTAAATATGATTTATGTTTCCTAATTTTAGTAATGTAAAGTAGTCAAATATTATTTCTTCTTGAGACATTTACTTTAGTTTGCATCATGTGGGAGTTAGAATTAATTCCTTTTTACCTAGAGTTTTGGTCGAGGGGATACAACTGTAATGTCCCGCTCCGCGTCGGCATTATATATCAGGTGAGTGGGCAGAACTTCGTTCTCTGATTCTTGCACGCCTTAATATTAATCTGAGTTTTTTGCTTGCAATGTTTTCATAAGAGAATAATAGAACCTGCCTTGCATGTTAATGAACGAACTCACCTAGCTTATCTTTGAAATGATAAGTCTGCTAAACGAGAATCCTGAAACGCTTGCTTAGAGTGCATGAACATGTTCACTATCGTCTATGCTTCGAGAGAACCATACTGTGCCTGAATGTGTTCAAGTGATAAGTCGGATTGCCCCGCAACAACGATAACTGTTCTGATGGTTCGTCTCGTCTACATACTAGAGTTTATTTGATAGTGTTCCATGCATTAACACGCGGTCGGACAATGGCTTTTGGTGGAGAGCTGAACTGCATGTGTCACGGCTGCTACAGAGATAGTGGAAAGCAACCATGAGTCACAGCTGCCATTAGCATCAGATGAATAAGTCATTGGTATGCTGTACAACCAGCTGTCGATCCTGAGATACTCGGGGACCGCCCTGCATATAGCTAAGTCATTGTGTTGGCTTGGATAGAAGACTGCCCCTAAGATCGTGCATGTGTGTCTAGCTATGCATTTGACCCTGGAGTCTCATGAGACACGCTGCGCACACCCTGGAATATGAACGATTGCTTGTCTTGCTTATTGCATATGAAACTCTGTTTCCAAAGATGTTTCCAAACAATGTAATATGACTATGCTAGAACTGCATGAAACGAACCTAGGTAAAACTAGAAAGATCACTAGTAATGTAATGTTTTATAACATGATTACTTAGTGTTGGTTTGAATGAATACTTGTTTCTGTTCAGTTGCTTAGCTATAATGTTGGCAAGCAAGTGTAGTAAAATTTCCAAAACAGAGAATTAACAAAATGATGTCTCTCAGAGTGTTAGAAGAAAACTTCCTTTTAACTTTTTTAATCATGTAAACAAAATAAAAAGATTAAGTGTTACCGATCTCTGGAGAAGTCGCACACTATGCACTCCCCTAAGAGTTTATCCGAGGTTTATGTGTAAATTCTTCTCGAATTCTTCTAGTGGTAAAATTCTCATTCTATCGGCTTCTCTTCGTCGCACACAATTTCGAAAGAATGATCCGAATTTAACTTTGTCCAGAGATTTGAAAAGAGTTTGTGAATAAGGAAGAAGAGAGAATTTTTACAGAGGTTTCAGGCTTTTTTTTCCTGATTTTTCCCCCAACCATCAACAATGAAATCAATACTCATTAAACTAGCCGTTGGAGACAAGAATTCAATTGGAATAGAATTTCCGACATTTCCAATATTGAAGGTGGAGAAACTGTAGGAAATTGACTTTTTTTCCTTTACTAAAGAGCTTCTGTATGTACAGATATTACTTGAAGACCTTCTACGCTCTTTATCCATATCGAAAATGAAGCTTGAAGCAAAATCAAGATGGACTCATGATCCAAACAATTTTCTAAGATAAATATGGTGCATCACAAATGGAAGCAAAAGATTTCTTACAGCTACAAGATTAAATATGGCATACCATGTTCAAATCAATGTCATATTATAATATGTCATACCAAATCCAACTCTCAGCCAGAAAAATCAGTATTATACGTGCAGAAGGATATTAGAAATATAGTTATATCGTCCCAACCCTCATCAAGATTCTAAAGTTTTCTTCTGCCTGGAACGTCTTTTACACTTACAAAAATTGAATGGCATAAAAAAAAGCTTAAGATGTGTTGGTGTTTTTCATTTTGTTTTGGGAGTTTTAGTTCCATATTGAAAAACCATAAATGTGTATATTTCAATATATAGTTTTGCTTAGTATTGGTACATGCATATGGGATGGTGGTCCATGTGGATTGACTTTTCTAAAGGGATTAAGTTTGAACTACACTATAACAATTTTTATTTTGTCACCACATTTGGGAAGTTTTGCTTAGGAACTAAGCCGCGACTCGGACTCAAGGACGTAAAATGGTTCTTTGTTGGCGCACTTTGCAATTAGCATAGTCGCATGGCGTTCGTGAGCTACTTTTATGTGCTAGTTACATGCACGGCCAGGTGCCCATGCGGCCCGATGCGCATGCGGCTCAGTGCCCATGCGGCCATGAGCGCATGCGGCCAGGTGCCCATGCGGCCCGGTGCGCATGCGTCTCGGTGTCCATGCGGCCATGAGCGCATGCGGCCAGGTGCCCATGCAACCCGGTGCACATGCGGCCAGGAGCCCATGCGGCCATGAGCTCATGCGGTCAAGTGCCCATGCGGCCAACAAGTTAGCTTGAGCGAGTCGAGTGTGGAGGGAACATGGACTATTGTTGGCGGCACAGGAGGCACGTGGTTCTATGTGCCACGCGGCAGCAGCTTTCAGCGCCTAGCGGCGCTGTCTGCTCTGTGCAGTACAACGGCACAACCAGGACGCATAGGAGCTGAAATCCTCTTTAAATTGATGCTCTCCTCTTTAATTTGGTTAGTAGAAAAAATTTGAGAGAGAAACTAATAGTACCAGCAGGACCTGTGGCAACAGTTAGCATCCTTCCAAAGAAATCTTCCGAGTGTTTCGAATGTGACCAAGAACGTTCCAGAAGTTCTCGTGTGGACTTGCTGGATCCTGGGGGCAGATCTTTGTATAGCGCAAATCTTGCCTTGAGCTCTGGTGGTTTTGATCACCCCATCAGGAGTTCCCTTCTCTATATTTTTGTTCTTGTTCACGTTCTTCTCGGTGTAGCGTCTGCGAACGTAAAGAGAAGAACGATTTTCTGATTATTGTTGTATTTGTATTTTCTTTGGGTTATCAGTTTGTAACATGTTTCTGATTTAGTGCTTCTGTGAAGTTGTGTGTCACTGTAGAGAAACTCTTGTGTATATCTCAGTACATCAACTTTCTTTCTGGAGTTTGTAGAGACGAACTCTTGTGTTTGTCTCTATTTTGTGGCTACCTCTTTTTCTTTGATCTGATTTCGGGACTAACAAGATGTATCTAGCCTTACTTAAAAAGTACTGGTACATACAGAAATTTACACCAACCTAAGTTATGCTATTTTGTAAAAGAAGAGAAAACCAAAACTATGATATCTACCAATTCTAGTTCATTTTTCACAAGTTTTACGCCTAAATATCACCATCACAAATCGATCCGTCAACATCTAGAATGTTAGATTTTGTGCACTTGATCATATCCCTGCTATTAGTTAGCAGCATATCAAAGTTTGGTCATTAATTGTCTTATTCTTTTATGATGGACATATCCTAACAAAGGGCTAGCTACCTTCCAATAATAGATCACACGCCCGTGGGCCTAACCTTGAGAATGAATGGATTGGCATAAACAACAGTCTTTGGTCCCAAGGCTTATAATTAGAGCTCCTACATCACTAGCAGCTACATTAGTATTATTATTATTTAACATATGTAAAAACATACTGCATTGAGTAGTACTACTTTCCATAATCATTTATGAGAATATAATAACTAGGGCAATTCTTCCTGACCACGTCCTGAACCAGTTATCAAAATGTTAAGTTATAGAACTTAAAACACAGAAGAACACAAATTTGTGGATTAGAATGGAATAGAATTATTTTACTTTATTCAACTTGTCTTAAAATGACAAGATAAATGCATATATCAATACCCTACCACTACAATAGCATTAATAACTAACATAACTGATGACTATCTGCTTCACATAACTTAAGCATGAATTCAATGCTACAAATATGCATGCATGCATGCATGAATACAATCACAAATTTGCAACTTTAATTTTAACACTCATCCTTAAAGTGCATTTTTGAAACAACACTAAGCATCCACAAGTACCATGAATGGTTCTTTGTAAATATATCAACAATGTCGTCCCTTTTCTGCCTCCAAATTTTCAATGATTCATGAACGGGTGATTGCTCGTTATGGGAAAAAACGACAAATGATTTGAAAGCATGTAAACTTGATTGTATTGATGCAGACAAGTTGTATTTACACTATTCGTTGAGTTTTACAATGCACTCGTCACACAATTATAGATACTCTGGGAAAGGAGATGTCGATGGAAGCTTGACCAGCGCACGGTCCTGTGCTCTGTTGACGCTTTGACACGAGCGAGCTGCCAAGGATGGAGATGCTCTTGGAAGAAGAAGAAGAAGAAGAAGTTCCTCTTCAGCCCTGACTCTCTCAGTTGCTCTCCTTTTAAGTGTCGGATTTGTATGCTCTTGAAGTCCTTGTCCCTTGTTGTCCTTTTCGATGACCAACACACTAGCCATTTATAGTTGGAAAATTCGAGTGAAGAGCATCCTTGGGAAGTCACTTGGTGAGTAAACTACTTCCAGAGAGTATCTCATCCATAATACTTTGTACAACCCATTTTTTCACTTCATCTTCCTGACGAGACTTCTAATTAGGTGTTCTTCACGACTCAACTATGTCTTTGCAACCTCTAGTAGATGTGTCGATGTAGACTTCTTGAAGTTCATATCCAGATCATAGGAAAAAAATAAGTTAGTATTTTAGTGACCAGGGATGGATCGAGAAACTGAAAGAGAGGTGGCCTACAGCAGATTCGGGTGGGCTAGGTGTTAACAATAATTAATCATTCTAGTTTATCTTTCACAACCTATACCTAAAATAAAAAGGAGTTCAGAGTTACCGGCCAATGGAAAAATCGTGCTAAACGCACTGCCTTAAGAGTTGATCCGAGCCAACTCCTGTGAGGGTTGTGGGGAACACATACTGGCAGAGGGGGCCATGGATGACTGTGTCGTAACAAAGGCGTCGCAGGATCCCGTACCGTAGTACGTACTCTTCTGAAGACTACCAAAGACAGTAATCCAGAGCTCGTCCGCCAACGGGACTAAAGAGGGTTGTAAGGATATTACCAGCCACTCCCACTGCAAGTGCACTACCAGTCGTCCGCTCACATAGCCTAAGATACTCGTCCTAGAAAAATAGTTGCTAATGTCTAAGCTACTTATTACTAACACAAGGTAGTAAAACGTACATAGGTCTGCGTTGCTCTCTCGTCGATAAACTTTTCGACCTTCCGATGGTTGGCCAGGAAGATGGTCACCATGGTAGTGTCCTCACCCCTTTGTACCTGTTAAAAATATATTGTTTGTTATTAAAATTAAAAAATTTATCCTACTTTTATTAAAATAATATATACTTAATAGAATAGATACCAGACGACAAAAATATTTTTTCATGGGAATCGAGCCACCACACCACATTCCTGCCTTCACCCTAGTCGTCTTCGCATTTTTTGATCTTTTCTTGTACCTGGGATCGTGGAATCTAGCCTTCATCTTTGTCCACTGCTCAAGAATGATCCAACCATAGATCGATTTTTCGGAGCGATCATGATCCTTTTGATCGTTGATCGCATCACGGATCAACTTGGAAGCGATGGCAGAAAATTTCTCCTCGATGACGATAGCCCGGTGTGGGTGGATAGAAATATATTTTCTATAAGAATTAAAATAGAGATTTATTAATAAATAATTATTGATATTAAAAGTAAATATATTTTTACCTTTAAGTGGGCAAACCAAAATGTCTTCCTATCTTTAAAAGCATCTAAGTAGTTGATCCAAGGCCTACCATAGTTCTCCCTCAGAAACACCCCCAGTGCTCTATATACCGTCGAGGGACGATATTTATATAACGATAATTAAATTCATGAATATATAGATATAATCATTTAGAATTTTTTTAACTAATTAACTTACTTCGTAGGCCCGTTCGTCCAAATCTCCATCATCGTCTCGTCCAGAGGTGCGCATGGAGGATCACTCTGATTCGAAGACGGATTCAACTCGACCTCCTCTATCTGCTTCTCTGTCTCCATGGTGCCTTAAGCAAGAGGAACGTTGGACGGGGGAGTAGTCTCAGGCCTAGAACTGCTAGTACCAGGAGTACTGCCATGTACCATCGATGGAGTCGGAGATGTGACTGATCGGTACACCGGAGTACTCTATGATGAGGATCCGGAACTAGTAGCCGATACAGAGAAGCACTCCGTCTGGAGCCTCTACCTCCGAATGATCCGCGTCGTCCTGCCATACTTGATAATAGCATATAATGACAAAATAAATACAAAAAATTATACATCCAGAAAGATAATACATCCACGAAGTATAATCCAGAAAAATAATACATCCAGAAAGATAATACATTCATAAAATCTAATCCAGAAAGATAATACATCCATAAAGATTATTACATCCACGAAGTCTAATCCTGAAAGATAATACAACGATAAGTCTACCGGAGACAAATTCGGACAAAAGTTCTATCATGTAACTCTACGCTGGACAGAACCCTGTCCCTCAGATACTCCGCATAAGCAGTAGCTAGGTAATCAATCTCTGTTATAGGTGATAGGTGACTGGAACTCCCCTTCTGAGTTGGTGTCTGCCCAACTGGAACTCCTCGAGTATGAAAAGTATGAGGTACCACTTTCTCCTTAACTGTAGCTGGTGCCACTTCCTCCTTAACAGCCACTTCCTCCTTAACAGTAGGAGATATCACTTCCTTCTTAACATTAGCATGTACCACTTCATCATACTCAGGTCTGTGCCACTGAGACACAGGCCATCATATGCATGAAAATAATGCCTGCAATAGTCCCACACAATCCTCTATGAGCACACACACACACACACACACACACACACACATATATATATATATATATATATATATATATATATATATCACTACAAGAAAAATGACTTTTCTTGACGGTTTATTTTTTGACGGTTGTGAAAAACCGTTAACGAAAGGGGTTATCTTGATGGTTTTAGATATACGTCAAGAAAACACATATTTTATGTTAATTTAGTAAAATTTTACCATAATAGTTGACAGTTTTAGAGGTTCCGTCAAGAAACACTATTTTATTTATTGACAGTTTTGGTGATAACCGTTAACTCATATAAGTGCGGAAACGTTGCCGAGGTTTTCTCAGAAGCCACTATAGTAATTTTCTATAAGTTTTTTATTTTTGAAGGTTGTTGGTAAACTTTTATCTAGGAACCCAAAGCAAACATTTGATCGCTTTTAAGAAAACCCTCTCATTCCATCCCTCTTTCTTCACTCAGATTCCCCCATCCTACTCCAAAAACCATCTCTCTTTACTCAAAAATCTCCTACACTCCGAAAACCCTCTTCCCGGCGGCCAACGAGACTTCCTCGACAGCCTACGAGACCCCTCCTACCTCCACTCTGAAAACCCTCTCTCTTCACTTAGAAATCCCCCTCCACTCGGAAAACCCTCTCCCTTCACTCAGAAATTCCCCCTACTCAGAAAACCCTCTCCCTCCACTCAGCAAAACCCTCTCCTCGGCGGCCTACGAGACTTTCCCAAAGGCCTACGAGACTCCTCCCCCTCCTCTCCCTCGAGAAAACCCTCTCCCTCCTCTCGAGAACACCTACTCCCTCGACATTATATCTTCACCATGCGACAACTTCGATCTTCACCATGCGGTATAATGTCTTTGATTTCTTCTCTCAGTAATTCGATTTTATGATCATGCAACCAAGAGTTCAAAATAGGGTTTTTTTTGCCATGCAACTAAGGGTTTTTCTTTGTGCATATGACAAACGAAACTTAGTGTTAGGCTCATGAACTTGAAGATTTACAAACTTATTTTCTCATAGCTTCTTTGTCAAATTAAATATGCCAAAGTGAACACATGTTATGTTGTTGGTGGATTTTTATATTACTGTTTGGATAACACATATTGATGACTCTGCTGGGTTCTTAATTATACTGGAATACTGCACTTTGTGTGCTGTTTGGAGGGTTAAACTGATGGTACTTGCATTTCTAACTTTATGTTTTTGTTGGTTTTCTATAACATTAGAATTTTGTGTGTTTCTAATTTCAAGTTTATAATATTTGTTGAGTAATATTATTTGTTTCTAATTTCAAGTGTATTGTTACACTTGCATCTAGTATTGGTTAGATGCAAGGGCGGAGCCAAGATATATATATATATATATATATATATATATATATATATATATATATATATATATATATATATATATATATATATATATATATATATATATATATATATATATAATGCTATTTTATGTATA